>BJBW01005843.1:170742-238781 GCA_004320125.1 Scolopax mira
GATACCCAAATTTAACATAGCACTTCTGGACTTAAGTAGCATTTAAGGAGTGCAGTGGGAGTTAGCTCCTGCACTATTTCTGATGTGAAAGCAAAGAGGCTCTTCTATTGCTTTAATTCTTGAATTTCACACGGAGTTGGTGACCAAAGGGCTGGGCAGTCGTCTGGCTCCTTTCTGTCCACAGGTGGAGCTGGGAGGAAGCCACTGGCTTTTCCCAGCCACTGGGGTTCTGCAGGGCAGGCCAGATGCTCACAAAGCAAAGAAGTCCTCTCATCTCTTTTTTCTCCTGATTCCTCCTCCTGCAGTTTTCATTTTTCTTGCACATCTTTAAATACTTCAACAGTTTATGGAATTACAGTACTTTCTTATTATCAATATTGTAAAAGGTTATTGTAAGTTCATCATGTGCAGACCTGGAAGAATGTAAATCCAAATGTACATTTTCCTTACTTATTCTCTTTTAAGATTTGTTATACTATGGGCCACTTTTAGAGTAACAATGTTTGTTACAACATGAAATGAAAAGACTCCTAACAATTGTAGTAGGACCATTCCATACTTCCACCTGTAAAGCTCACTGTTCTTCACCTACCTAATGTGAGTGGCAGTCTCCGCTGATGACAAAAAAGATTCACTATGACAAAGTCCAGTTTTAGGACTGCTAATCTGTCCTAAATTCTATATTCTAAATTCAGTTTCTTGTCCACCTCTGTATTCATACAAAAAAGTCCAATTGCCCTAATGAGTTGAGCTGCTAATAGAATAAGAGGAGATAAAGAGATGGTCTCTAGATCATCATGTTGCCTTTCTGAAAGTCATTTATGGATTTTAACAAAGTACACAGGGAAAAATCATAATTGAGGATTGAAGTCTGATGCAGTGTTTTTATTTGGTTCTTTGTGATTCAGTGAGCTTTCCATTCTTGTTCCTTTTCTTCTTTGAAGTGTCAACCCCGTCCAGAATGGACTTGGGGACTTCAAGGGACTTACAACGTGATGTGTCAAGTTCCACATTCAATTAAAAAGTTGTATTGACATGTGCAATCCTGCTCTGTGTGAATAAGTAGATTTAACAGTAAATAAGAAAATGTGTTTAGTGTTGTCGGAGATTCTCTCTCTCTTTTTATCAGCTGCTTGGGAGATTGAAGATGACGGTGAAAACCAAGGAAAGAAAGCAAGACAAACACAAATGTTTCACAGTGCTAAAGTCACAAGCAACTATGATGCCATGTTGAAAGTATTCTAGCCAGCAACCCTTCCCCCGCCTTGTTCTCCCAGCTGCATTTTCTTTTGTGAAGGAGTAGTTTACAAGTTATCAGAAAAGCAAACAAACAAGGAAGTTTACACAAAAATCAAGGGGAATGGAATGATAGGACAATGACAAAAAAACAACAAAAGCAAGGAAATAGACAGATAAATGTCAAATACACCCTCTGGACCTTTCCATTTGTTTTACAACAGCTAATTTAAAAGACTCCTCCTTCCTCACTTTCAGGATGGCTCCCGCTGTGTCAAGGTTTAAAGGCATTTGATACTATTTACTCTTAGTATCTGGTGTAGATTTCACCACTAATGGATGCATATTACAGGTGGGAGAGGACTCTCTTCACCAAACTATTGTGGGCAGAGCAGGATATGTCTGTAGCAGGGAAGCAGGCATGTTGACCTGCTGCAAAAATCTATGATCCTGTTTTTAAGACACAATTTTGCCACAAAATTCCTGCACAGAGCTGCATAGCATACTTCTTCTTTTTCTACTTAAGCTCCCCATCTCCATAACATCAAGACAATATATTTGCATGTTCTTTGTGGGCGATATTTTCAATATCACTGAGAATTAGCTTGAAACAGAGGGTAAAATCTCTATGGATTTCAGCAGGAGGTTATTATTTGGATGCTTTCATTTGTATGCTTGGGTTTTCCCCAACTGTCTGTCTAGATCACAAGCGCTTTGGGTTAGAGACTGTATTTTCAGTGTATGTGTTAACCACAATTCACACAGCGGAGCTCTAATTTTCGATGGGCCCTCCAAATGCCAATGAATAAAAAATAATTGACTGGGGAGTGTGGTCTACTACCTTTCAGCCAAGAATATGGGGTACTTTGTTGGGTTGAATCTGCATCAAATTCAGATAACGCAGGGCCTCAGCCCTGGATTATTTTATTTGTTTCAGACAGGAACCCACATGCAAGCATTGACCAGGCAGATTCCTCTACTCTTTTCTGAATAGTAGTATGGAAAATGCCAACAACTTTGTGCATGAAGAAAATTAATGGGTTTGGGGTGTTATTTTCAAATTGTTGTAAAGTTTGTCATAACAACACTTCTTTTATAATTTCTTTGATAGCTCAGAAATATTACTTTTCTTCTTTAGTGAAAGGTCACACAACTATATACCATCTCTTAAAATCAGTGAATGCATAATAGCTTCTGCTGTTCTAACAGGAGTCATTAAACAAATTCATAAATCAATGAAGCACACCGATGCATTACTTTAATTATCATTTCTGTTCAGATGGTTGGTTTATGTAATGTAATTGTTTACTATGTCTGAGTATTACACTAGAGAAGCTTGACTGGATCTTCATTTCAAAATCTATTCTAATTTCTTAAGCGTTTTTATGAAATTAACAAACAATAGTCTATGGAGTAGACTGAAGATATTTAGTTAAAGGAAAAAGAAACCATCCTGCCCTCTGCTTTTGTCATTTGTTATGAGATGATTTTAAAAATTCCTGTCATTCTGTGTGTTTTCTTAGAAATGAATGCTATTCTTAGATTTGTCATTTAAACCTCCATAACAGTTTGTAGGCATTACAAAGCATTATATGTTGTTAGGCAGACAGGATTTATGAGTTGTGTAGTTGGCTTCAACAGCACCATGCTCAAGACATTAGACATGACCAAACAGAAAATGATAGACATTAATAGTATGAGGAGCACTGACATTTTTCTTTGAAACACAAGGAATAATGGGTGAAGATGAAATATTATAAAATTCATTTTCTTGAAATATTATTTTTCCTAGCAGAGTGGTACAGAATAGCTAAGTGTTTAACAATCATGATTTATGCTTCTTGCAAAATCAAGGGCTTGGCTCAGAAATAATGAGATTAAAGCCACTTCAACAACTATAATTTAGATTCTTTTTTTTTTCTCATGTTTGCAGCTTTTGGGGTTTGTGTTTTTGCTGAGAAATGAAACTCCCATAATCTGATAACCTTAGACACTGGGGTTTTCAGATTAAAATAAAACTAAGAATATCATAAAGTCCCTGTGATGGGATTTACAAGAGCCCAATGGCCTGGATGAAGTTAACTCAACCAGCAAATTAGGGCCCTGCTCAGGGTATTGAACAGCAGGAAGTGAGGATATTCCTTGTCCAAACAGAGTTCGAGAGATCTGAGTTGAAGACCAGGATTTCAGGGGAGCATAAAGGGGAACTCTGGTCTGGAAGAGGGAGACTGAGAAAGGCTGTACACATACAGTGTAGAAAAAGGACTGTATTACATGAACAGATCACCTGGCTGAGAATGAGCTTTGCATTTATCCCTGAAGACAGTATCAGCACAAGTCTTTTGTATCCCTGTAGTCTCTCAAATTTACTACAGTAGGACATTTGTGATTTATAGGCCTTCAAAACTGAATGAATTGGAAAGAATCTGTGTTTTCTCTTACCACATATCTTATAATCTATATATTCCTCTCATGTCCAGGCATGAGAATGCATATTTCTGTCCCATGCTTTTTTGAATAAAAAGGTCTTTCATTTATTTGTATTAATACAAGATGTTTAAGTGAGATATGCTATCTAAGTTTCTTATTAATGTTAACGTGAAGTACACGTATATATCAGATACATGTTCCTTGAAGTGCGTATCTCCCAATATGTTGTACAATCCATTGTGGGATCTGAAGCTAATAAGTAGGTAATAGAACCATCATATGAGCTTTGCTTATTTACAACTGTTATTAAAGTAATTCAAAAGCAGGACTGAGGACAAGAAGAATATTGCTTTATAAATGAAAAAAGGCTGCTACACAAGATGACCAGAACAATAAAATGTCATATTTAATTCACCTCAGGGTTAGCTGTACCAAAGTCAGTGCAGTTTCATCACAAATTATTGTGGCTTATTGTGTTGAAATTCTGTGGATCTTGCAGATTCAGGAATGAATAGTATAGTATTAAAAAGTCAAATTTTAGAATCATAGGCAATATTTTAAAAATGGGCCACAGAAAATTACTAGCAAAGTTTTTAGAAGTAATAAATTGTTGAGCTGTTACAACTGCTGTACCTAGATGTCCTTGGTGTAATCTGCAACTTAAATTATTTATAGTTACTATATCTTTTGGATAGTGTGACGTCTCAAAGAAAGATTTAATTTTGTTAAAAAGCCCCTTGATAATAATTCAGCAATGTTAGTAATACTTTTTACCCAGGATCTTAAAAGCTTCCACTGTTTCATATATGTAATATTTTCTCCTACTAGAAGCATGCTGATTCATAGGTCGAGTTATTATATTTTATAGGTTTGAAATCTCAAGTTAGTCTCTGAAGGCTAGCATTTGTCCTAAAGAATAACCATTAGCACAACCTGGTACATAAACTGTCCCTTTTGAACCTCAGCAGGTCTTACAATGTAGCAGTGTGTTGAACTTCTCTACTTTCTCCACATAGCTGAAGTGTAACTTTTGTGCTGGTCTGTATGAGAAATTAGCTCATAGCTAATTGAGATGCCCAAACACATGATAGTAAGAAAAGCAGAAAGCTGATATTCTGCCATGCTAACAAGTTTCTACCCCAGAATGACTGGTATTTCTTTGTCTACTTGAAACTTGTGAAACAGTGTGAAGGAGTTCTTACCGTTTTTACTCATTTGTGGAAATCTGTAATCAAAATCACAATCAGCTGCTGATGTGCTACATATAATCTTTCAGAAACATCAGCATTAGTTGTGTTTTGATAGCATTATGAAAGGAAACTTTTCAGCAGATACCAGATTGTATATATCAAGGTACTTGGGACTAAAATAAAATAACGTACCACTTGAATCATAATCCTAATGCTTCAGAAAGGGATTTGTTTGTAGATTTAATTATGCCTGGTTTTGCTGTACATTATCGTAAATTACTGTTCCACAACAACTTTCTCTGAGAAGTATCTAGATACCTTTGGGCCTCCAGAAAAATACCTGGCACCAGCCCAGTTCTCTTTTGTCTTGATTTAAGATCGTATGGTATGTCTCCTGGCAACAGCATAGACTTCCCTTTCTTGTAGAGGCAACTTTAGTGAATGGTTTTGGGAGGGATGTGTTCACAAGACAGAGGGATTTCAAATTTTTTAGGGAAACACACAGCACAAGACATCTTCTGAAAGATGATGTTACAAAATAAATGAGAACAAAAGTTGTACAAATAGGAGAAAATGTCAGTATTGCACTTTCAAGTGTCTTTTCTGGTTATAAATCATTTTCTAACATCAAATGTCAACAGAATCCTTTCTGAGATCCAACTTAGAAAGACAGAAAATGCTTAGGAGTTGAAAACTCATTGCAATTAGCATGAACACATTTATTCATACAATTTGACTCTCTTCAGATTAAACAGTTCACTGTTTATCTTTGCTCTTTATATCAGTTTCTTTAACAGAGATGGGTTAGGCTACAGCAAAATGTGACCTTGTATCATGAATTATCTACCTGGCTTTATATGCAGCAGTTGCACTGAGTTTTTTGGGGCTTTTTTGCTGTTGTTATTGTTGGTGGGTGGGTGTTCGGGGATTTTTGCTTTGTTTTGTTTGTTTTTTTATATGGTCTTTTATTGAACATTGTGAATGTGCTCAGCGCTGTACTTTACACTGACGAAGGCTGCCCCATGGGACTTCTGTTCTTAGATAGTGCAGTTCAGGCACACAGAATTTAGCCCGCTGATTTACCATGTCAGAACAGATTTTCCCTCTTCCTTTGCCCTGTCAGACTGTAGTTCTTTGTTATCTGGTAGAGGCAGCTTCTTTCCTCAATGAACCAGCGACAGCACCATCCTCTGCAGTGTTTCCACAGCTCCCTGTAGAGTCTAACACCAAGCCAAAGCAGCGAGAGAAATACTCATTATCTTTATTATTACCCATAATTATGGTTTAATCTAAATAAATAGCCATAATCCTGGAGAAGAAAATGAGACTGTGGCCAATCCTTGGAAGACTTTACCCCTAGAATGGTGAAGTCTATACGGCACTTGTATCACAGCTGAGGACCTACATGTTGGGGAGTTTTCTTCAGGCTGTTTTCAAAACAGGTCCATGCCCTAAGGGCAAAGCCTGCTCTCCAGATGGAAAACAGTGACGTAACAGGGCTACAAATACAGACCAAACAGCCAAATGTCTTCACCAAAGCTACCCTGATTTATTTATTTTTACAAAGTTTTGATTCATTTTGTTTGGGCGAAATGGCTGCTATTTCTGCCTTCGCTCAGTTTGAACATGTTTTAATAGAGGATTAGTCTCCTCAGGCAGGTGCAAGAAAGTGCTTACAGGATACGACAGTGAAAAGAACCGGCCGGTAGGGAAAAAACCTCAACATGTTGTGGTATAATGAGCCGATTTAAACAGAAGTGAATGTTTGACATTTACATTTCCCTGTCTCTTGTACAAGGCCAGAACAATGTTCTGAAAATACAGAAGTGATGGAAAATATTCTCCTTAAAAAAACCCAAAAAAATCCCTTTAATTTATTAAGCCTCCAGCCCTGACAGCTTGTCATGGGAAAACTGGGTGCGCTCCATCCCTAGAGACAGCTCTGCTCTCAGTTGTTCCGCAGATCAGCTCTGGTCTCGCTTTGGAGAAAAGGCACCTTCTCCTTTCATCAGCCAGTGGTGACACAACCAGCAGTATTTAAAAATTAACAAAAAATTAAAAGGAATGAAAAAATGAAAGTAAAATTTATGAAAATTAGAGACTGTGGATAGGAGAATTACAAGAGAGGGAAAAAAATTAATAAAGCCTATGTTATTTACTCTAACTTTCTAAAGCCATGACTAATGCATAATTTAAATGTGTTTAATTAATTAATCCAGTAAATGGATACCTAGCAATTTCAAGGAGCTAGCAAATAAACTATAATAGATTACATTATCAGAATAGGCAGAGAGCATGCCCAATAATATCAGAGTAATTTGTCTGTTAAATAACACATCATTGTTCCACTTCAAATTCCTGCTTAGAACCTCTTTGCTCTGTTGCACCTATGAATGGTAAGGCTTATGGTTTGCAAAGAACAAGGGTTATTATGTTGATGAATTTTGTCTTCTTGCCTTCTGTTTTGCACTATTTGTACTATTTCACACTGACATTTTCCTGATCTCTTTAAAAGGAGTTTAGCACAGTGGACTTCTAGTAAGAGCAAGGGCTTGTAGACAACACAGTAATACTACTGATAAATTAATTACAAGAATGGCATTGAGTAGTACATTGGTTTAGTACTTGAAAGTCACAGTCATAATTGAAGATATACTTTTTAGTTAGTTTTCTAAGAAAAGTAAAACATTAGAGAGACTTTTCATCTTTATGATAAATATTATCTATAATATTTTTCCTTGTCTTAAGGTTTTTTAGGAAATGGCTGAATATATAAAAAGAAAAGAACAGGAAGAAAAATGAAAGAATTGCTATCCATATGAACAAACTATTTAGATGGAACAATAGCAATACAGTTTTGTGGCAGCAGAAGTAATATAGGCACTTGTAGAGGAACAGATTGTGTTGTGGCAAGCACTATAGTGAAGGAGAGTGAAAGTGAGGAAGCCTGCATAAGGCTGCTTTTTGACCTGCTTATGAACCAAAATACAATAAATGACTAATAAAATGACAAAGGAAATGTTACATAAAAAACCAATGGAAGGTAGGAAAACAGTGAAGACTTCACAAAGAAACCTGATGCCATCTGTCTCTCTCACAGAAAGATTAAGATAAATTCAGAAATAATTTTGATCGTTCTATAAAGTCTTAAACCTTCTTAATATAACCCAGAACCAATCCTGGCTTAAATTCAAAAGGCCAATGTGTAATTTTCAATTGCTGACATCTGAATACCTCATTAGTATGTTGAAATTGTCACTCAAATGGCTGTTTTATTTGCCTAAGTGCTGATTTAATAGACTGAATGCAAGATTTGGCAGTATTGTTAAGGCATCCATGTTTGAAAATTAAGTGCTGACTTTGAATTATATGTGACTGTATTTGTGCCTCTGTTCAGTGAAAACAAGCCATCATGGAAATTCTCACATCAAAACCTGAGATACTGTACACAGTCAACCTATCAGATGCTACACTGCATGCAGGTTTTGTGTTTGGCTTTTGTTTGGTTTTGTTGGTTTGGGGTGTTTATTTTTTTAAAATTAATTTTCCAGGAAAATTTTCCATCACACATTGTTTTAATTTTAATTGTTCCTTTATAATTAAGACTTCAGTTCCTGAGTGTAGCAGAGTTTTGAAGGAAAAAGGAGAGACTACAGCCCTGTAGTTAGCAGATGTAATGCAATGAGAAACTTAACAGGTCCAGAAAGTACAAACAAAAGAAGGAAGAGCCAAGGGTACCCTGAATGGCACCCTTGCTGATGACATGTGCATGATGACTAATCAAAAGCTTTTAGCAATCTGCCTTTTTTTGAAAGAATGTACACATTTTACATATAGGAAACTATTGAACAGTCAGATTTTTAGGTGAAAATCTCACTCTCTTAAACATTGAACGTGTAACTGGACAGTCCGGGAGTTTTGACTAGGCTGGGTCACTAAATATTGAAATGTATACTGCAAATTTAAAAATAAAATAAAATAAAAAACCCAACACACTGCAGCAACAACAAACAACAAAAAATTCAAGACCTCTTTTATTATAGGGAACCCATCTGATATTACCAGATAGATAAAGCTGTTTGGACATACAGATGAATCTGAATGTGTAACATCCCTTTAAACTGAAACTTAAATGATTTGGTTAATAAATGGTATATCATTGTAGGAGTTTTATAGCAGTGTGGGACAGCTTTGTGGAACAGAAGGAGCCTCCTTCTCTGTAGCTTTTCTATTATTATTAGCTGCAAGCACACATAAAAGGTGCGATGTTTGTGAAATGTTATTATGCAAACCTATCAGTGCTAAAATTCCCTTTTGGCTAATCTGCCCTCACAGCTTGAAACACATTGGCAGTTCTTGAAGTACTGATGTTTCGTCCAGACAAGCTCTGGCATAATTCCAGCAACGAGTCTGACCCTTAAAAGCCCTGGGACTTCAGCTAAGACCACACTGCACTTTGACATATCTGTGGTGCAGGGAAATACCATGGAGAGGCTTTATGATGCTGCCCTCACACTCATTTTAACTTACTCCTCTGAAAAGTTTTGAACCAGGTTTACAAGGGCAGTATCACTAATTTTTAAGAAAAAATAAAAAAATTAAATGTATGGTTTATTATTGCATAAGGATGCAGAATGCAAAAGTGTTTTCAAAAAATGAACATATATTGTCCACACAAACCACAAGCATAGTGGGATGCACAAACAGATATTTGTTTGGGCACTCATGCATGCAAAATCAGAAGAAGAAGAATTGTGTTGAAAATAGATGTGTACTTCAATGAGACAATTTTATTTTTTAAATTGAAAGTGCCTGTTACAGGGAAACTGTTTTGCATTTTTACAGTTAGCAAATGTCAATAAATCCATGGCATGTAAAAGGGCACTGCTACTATGGCAGTTATTGGAATTCTATACTTTGTCAAATATATGTACCTCATAATTCAATAATCTTTAAAACCAATACTTATTGTGGTTTATTGTATGACACCTGACCTTTTGTTAATGTCAAATACCATTTTACTTTAGCATAGAAAATTATTATATTTCTATAAATATAATCATTATTCTTGGAAAAAATATATTAAAGAAATAGAACAGGAAACTGATCAGCTAATCAATTATTTCACATGACAGAGATTTTATGTATTATTGTTGCCATTTCTTTGTCATATCTTCTTTATCATAGGCGTAAATATGCCTGTGATATATAAGAAAATGGCAACTGGAAGTCAAAATTCTGCCTCTAATACCGGTCTGTTAGCTGAGAGTAGAGAAAAACTAAAATTCTGTTGTACTGATTGGCAAGAAGAATGCAACATTAAGTTGTTTTTCCAGCCAAGCTAGATAAAATCTCTGGCAATGATTATACAATATGTGGTTTGGAACTTTTCTTAAAGGTAGCAAAGTTAAGTACAATTTACAAAATACCCATTTAGTTGTGATAGATATCTCCAGTTCTGCCTTAAAAGTGAACTAGCAGCATGGGAGATAAAGAATTCAGTTCCACATCATTAGGAGATACAGATTTTTTTTGCTGTACTAAGCAAATATACTTGCCACTGAATGAAACATATCATTTTGACTTGAATCTGTTGCTTGACCAGTGTATTCATGTATATTATCTATCAATATATGCATTTCTTTTCATGTTGACAGGATAAATCTCATTGATTCCTGTGGGCATTTGTGTTAGAGGGAGAGTGTGGGTTAAAAAAGGACTGAAAATACATGTATTTTTAGCTTACCTCTATATATCTAAAAATAAGAAGAGATGTATTCCTACTGAGCAGCTGGATTGTACTGAACAATCTTGCATGGAGAAGTGTACTGTCCTTTCTGTTGGGATAGATCAAGGCAGAATTTTGCACTGTGGAAGAAAAGCAATGTACCTTCTTTTTGTTTATGGTGTGCCTCCAATGGTGCTGCATGTGCCAGAAAATTATTCTTTAAATAGCAACCTTCTTCACCTTCCATACTTGGCATTGACATTGTTTTCTTTATGAGGTAAAGTGTAGAAAGATACAGCACAGTCTTAGCATGGCTTAGCAAGAGAGTAGTACCAGATTTAGACTTTGTTTATGATATAGTTCTTCTATGAATATGCAAGCAAAAATCAAAAGACTCTCCAGCTTTCAAAAAAGCATTCATTATGAAACCCCACAACAAACCTAATGAGAACTTTAACAATCCTGATTCAAACATTATATTAGAGGGCAAAAGAGTAGTGGAGATGAATCAGTTGCCTTACTAATGTACGAAATGATGGAGGCATCAGCTTCATTCATGAGTACGGAAAACATGAGATTATTTTGGAATATTTTTGTGGACATTTTAGATTCTCCAGCTTTTTGAATGCTATTTATAAGGAGAAAAATGGGTTAAAAACTGGGAGTCAGTATCTGGCTATTTGAAAGAGCCTTTTACCCGCAAAGATAATAGAAGACTCAACTGCCTACACAATAATTTTTAAAAATGAACCACTGTCTAGAGAAGAGAGAATTTGCCAGAGATAGCATTTTACTACTGCTGTTACAGACTTTGCTAAATTTGGCCTGGACATTTTGCCCCCAGACATTCAGTAATTGAAATGACCAATAGAGGCTGTGGCCATAGCTTTGAAAGAAACCTGCGCTGCCTACTTGTAAGTCATTGCTAGTTGCTTAGCTTCCCTTAAAAGTCAACTCCTCATTTACGGTTACTATAAGTCATTCTGTAAAGGCTGGAGAAAAGGTATTGTGACTTATGAACCTGCTTTTCAGGACAGACAAAAGTCTTCTTCAAGATCCCACTGAATTGGTTGGTGCTGTTTTCCATCACAGGAAGCTGCTAACCCAGAGCTCTGTCAGAGGAAGGAGGTCATGTGAGTGCTTTTCGATCCATTTCAGACAAAATGAGCTGGGTTAGCTCATACCTTCAAAGTCCATTAAGCTTTCCCAGCTTGTTTTGCCTGCAATGCAAAGGAATGTGTACACAAACTCCGCCACAAGCAGAGATGGGAGGATGGCAAATTCTGGTAGAGGAAGGTGACAAAGCACTGGGGAAGAAACCTTTTCCATTACTTGTTCTACTTTTTCATGGACTCTAAGTCAAAGCAGACAAAGTACTACCTTTTATGCAAGGCAAGCTAAAATCTTGCCTGATGAGGCTACCTGAGTTGATTTTGTAATAACTGGCACTTAGTGGAGGATCTTTTGCAAAAATCCGTAGTAACGGACAACCATTTAATACAAGAGTTGATAATGAAAAAACTCTTAACATTAAAACCAAAAAGTAAATATTTAATTCCAATATTACTTGCACCTTAATATATGGATATCAAATCAGGAAATCTACCAGATTTACTGACAGATATCTTTGGAAGTAAAGGCCTTTGAAAAAACCTAGGTATTTAAATACAATAAATTAATTACTGTAAATAAATTACAAATGCCACAATTCACTGCAAATTCCACAAAATATCTGACATTATTTAGAAAAATGCATAGAAATAATTGAGAACCATGGGTCTATCCACTGAATACTTTGAAAGACAACAGGGAATAAGAAGAACCCTGGTCTGAATAGATAAAGACAAACAAACCAATGGTGTTTGATGGTACAAGGGAGGCTTCAGAGTCTTTGGACAGAACCATATATAAGCATTTAATTTTAAAATCAGGTTGAAAAGCATCTGTTATTTCATAAGACTCTTACACATACAGTTTTGTCCAGTAGGCCACTAAAGCCTTATTTGACCTTTAATAGATGAATCATTTCATACCTTCACAGCTCAAGAAAATGAAGTTCTTTAGCCTTGGGATTTCAGGGCCTATAAGCCCAATTATGAGAACTCCTCAGGCCCAAAAATAATATTTGGTGTCACACATAGTTCTGCTTCGCCCCTGTAATAGCTAGCATGTGTGGAACCAGGTCCTTAGACAGATATAACAACTAAGAACAGTATATCTAACGGCAGCATCCAAGGGACACTAATTTTAAGGGATAGTAATATGTACTACACAAGGATCTTGCACATGTCATGTTCTCTTTTCAGTTGCAAGTTTATCTCTTTTAGTGTGAAAGAATGAAGTATGGAGAGAGATAAGGAAGGGAATACGACACTGAAAGCCTAACAGGTTTAGTTTAAAATGAAGCAGCGCCTACTGCTTTGTTGAAGGAATGTAACCTGCTGGTGACAGCAATCATGACTTGACAGAGGATCAATCACAAGAGTTACAAGTGCTTTGCCCTTTTTCTGATATGTCACAGTTTTGGAAAACAGCATTCTAGATAATCCCTTGTGGAACAACTATTTGGATTATCTCTAGTGACCCTAGTTTTCCTACACAAACATAAATGTGCTTCATATTATTAGCCCCAGTTAGGATAATAGCCTTGGTAACAATGAGATGCAGAACAACTAAGGAGCTTTACTCTTCTTGGCAGTTACAAAAGGTACCTTGAACAAACAGAATAAAACAACAACAAAAAATGTTTAAATCTACCTGCAGCTGCACTGTGCAACTCTGGTGGGAACAGTTTTTACTGGCTGTGAGAAGTTTGATTCACTTCTTGGATTTCTTCTGTTTTAAGACAGTGCATCTTTAATGAAATCACCAGTTTAGTTTCCTTCCAAAATTCACACTTACATTAGTTTAAAATTGGAATATCACAGCAACGAGCCAGGACACCCCCCCTCCCCTTTTTTTTCTTTTTTTTTTTTTTGGCCAATGTTCATCCTGTAACTACATAAATGGCTCCTACATTAGCAAAGTCTTCTGTAGCCAGTGACTAGAAGAAGATTTGAAAGATTGAAAGATTAGGACATGCAAAGTTTTTTGCCAAGTTTGACATTTGCACCTATGTAACTAACAAAGGACAAAGTTTAGCCCTTAATGTTATTTTATCCTGGCAGCATTTTAATATATCTTGGTTTGATTTTGTATCAACTCCTAACTCCTTAACAGTTTTAAATATGGTTGTGACTTATCACTGGGGTCACCGAACAATGTTGGCTAAACATCCAAAGTGTGGTATTTGATTACAGTTAAGCTTTTCCAAAAGCAAAGAAGAATCAATGAGGAAAATACTAAAGATGGAATTTTTAAAGATTCTATATGGCTACAAATTCATATAGATTATTAACATATTTTTTAAGGATATTGATTCCAAAGAAGAAATGCACCCACAAAGAGAGATCTAAGATAAAGGCTAATGTGTAAATTGCTTTAAAAACTGTAGTTACTGTAATTACATGGAGCATTTTACAAGCAACTAGGGACTGCTTTGGATAGATGACTGAAATTTAATCAGTATCTGGCACAGATTGCTTTTCTTTCACACCTCACATTTCTGAAGTACTATTCTAGGGAAACCTGCTAGAATTATAAGCCTTTATTATCACATTTGATCTCTCTACGCAGACTACGAAAGAGTGATTTTCCCACATCTCACAGAAGATATGGATCTGGGTACTTTTTCTCAGGAGCATATGTTGTCTTTTCATTTCTGAGTAAACTTCATTCAGCTATCCAGGCTCAGGTTTGTAATCACATGGAACATTATGTATGAAATACAGAAAATGTTGGTTTGTTAATGCTGCCACCTGAGACTACAAGATAAAGGAAGCATGCACAACCCTTTGTACTCAGAGGACATAAACACGTGTGCTAAATCTTTTATAAAATACAACTTATTTCTTCTACAGGCTCTATTTTGTTATTTGTATTAGCAGTCAAGAAACTGTCAGTTAAGAAAAGGGAGCCCCAAATGATCTATGCCTTTTAAAGCAAGAAGGAAACAGAAAATAATTAGATATGGTAAATGTGAAAATTGATCTGTCTGAAGAGTGTGCAGTTTACAAGCAAGAAATCAATCAGTTTACACCAAACAGATTAAAATCATGTATCATTATTTTTAATGGTTCAAGATGTAAAGGTCTGAAAGTCTAAATAGAATTCCTGATGATTACTTTTATTAAAAAGTCCTAAGTATTGGAAGATATACAATGGCTGTCTAGATTGATTACTATATTATCTGCTTTGTAGAAAAATAATATCCTTGACTTGGCTGCTTGTTGCTAAAATCCTCATTATTATGCCTAATATACTCTGTCCCTGGAGTAAATTAAAGCATTTCCTTCTTTTGTACTGTAGTTTCCTTAAAGTTGGATTCTTAGAAATACTTGGACTACACTGTGACATCTGACTTCTGGAGATCAATTTATAGCTGTTAAAGATCATGAAGAATTGCCCCTTAAAACAGTTACTATTTGACAAATAACAACATTTGTGTTTAGCCTGGATATTTATCAAGCAGACAGAGCACTTATTCCTGATGCCTGAATGAAGGTCTGCATGAACAAAGTTATTAATCAGTTAGTGCCTGATTTTAAACCAGTTGTCTTATTTAAAAAAAAAAAAACCACATAAAAACCAAAACCAAACCAACCTGCGCTTTTACATATATTAAAATTGCATTCCTGATTTGAGAGCACTGGGAAGTGCCAATGTCAAGGTGTCATAGACATGGGGCATACCACCAACAAACAGTAAAAGTTCTGGTATAAAAAACCCCCGATTTTCTTTTTCTTCATAAATGCTTATGTATTGTTTTAATCTAAGACTAGAGATCTGATGGATTATACATATGCATATCACATTTAGGCATACAAAACCTCCAGCAGATCATGATTACATTTCCCCAGATATAGCAACCGTGCTATGTTACTGAAGTCAATGGGAACACTGCTACTGACCTCATTAGCTTTTCAGAGGTTTAGAAACTCTGATTCACAGATCGCCTCATTATTAAAAAAGTATTAAACTAAAAATGATCTTTGAACTACTTTTTAATAGTTTGTGAGTGAATTTTTTTTTAAGCAAAGCATTTTGACAAAATAAAAATGTTTGTTTTGTATAAGATTGTGGTATCTGAAAAACATCAACAAAAATAATTTCTATGTAAGGGTTTGCTCTGAAAACACCAACACATTACCAGTTTCCCTCCTCGTTTTGTTTCCAAAGAAAACATTGGTTAAATTGACACCATTTTGTGGAATTTATCAGCACTGCTGGAACTTCATTCTATGAAAGAAGATGGTTTCATCAAAGCTTTTCCAAGAAGCTCAGTTATTGAATCCATGGGGAAAAAAAGCAAGCTTTACAGAGGTCCCAGTTACAAAGAGTCTACTGTTTGCTCGTAAGAGATCAGCATAACTGAAATAAAGAGGTATGGATAAGACCAAAGGTTCTAAGGAAAGATTTGTGGTTCATCATTCTAATTAATTTCTCTGAGGATTCTGTAAGAGTTGTTAAACGTTGAAAATTTCTGTTCAGATTAAACACAGTATACAACTATTTAACAAGTATAGCATATATTTTAACAGTAACTTAAGAATTTGACCCCTATCTTTTATTGCATGTATTCTGCATGCAGAATCATGGTTCTTAAGGGTAGATTCAAAATCCAAGGAACTTATTTCAAAAAGGAATGAATAATAAGAATTCCATTTTCTTCTATAAATAATTATATTCTGTGTTTATATAATATTTTTCAAAGCTATATACAAATATTAATGAAACAATCAGCACAATATCCTTGTGTGCCAGGTTTTACACGTAAAGAAATGAGAAAAAAAAAAAAAGAAAGATATAAAATACAGTGCCTAGCACTTTAGTCTTATAAATGGGGTTTCAAGCTACTAAAGTAATGCAAATAACAATAATAGTATGGGAGAAACCTTTCAAGTTTGAGTGTCTAACTGGCTTGATTTTCATAGGTTTAGACTTCTGAGCACTCACAACTTCCTTTGAAGTCGATTGAAAATGTGAGTGTCAGCACACATTAAAATCAGACCACTAATTTAGATGCTTAAACATGAAATTTAAATTCACAACTTTAAGTTTGGAAAAGTTTACCTAGGTGACTTTTCCAAAGGTACCTTACAAACCAGTGTTGGAACTAGATTTCCAATATCTTGTCTTCACAGAGTTCTAGCACAGACACTATGCACTAAACAAATCACAAAATTATAGATCTATGCAGCTAAAGTAAGTTGGTGTGGGCAGGGAATATTGCACACTATTATAGTCCAAAGATTTGTATGAGATTCTGAATGAACAAAAGAAACATCTGTTCCACCCAGAGCAGCCTAATTGCAAAAATAGCTGATACAACACTGCTTCAGGGAAAGGACTCTGAAGAAGTCTTTTTTACGTTAACTTCTCTTATCCACTTGCATGTTACCTCCTACCACATTACTAACTGGAATCCTGTGTTATTGTCTACAAAACTCCGATGGTTTAGCTTTCTTTATACTTAGAAGTTATGCACCAGATTATCCTGTCCTAAGGTCACTTCCTCAGCTTCAGTGGACCATGAAGAATTTTTCTTTCTATGTATATAGAAGCCAATTCTGGTTGTTACCATGCAGATATTATTGAGAGAAGAGAGACTATGGGAAGCGCCTTCCTCACCAGGAGACATCCAGAGTACAGAAAGGGTGTTCCTTGAGCCACATGACTTCCTAGCTTTGATGAGGTCGCCAAAGTTCCTTTTTCATGCTATGTTGGCAGCAAGACCCAAGAAATAATGACTTGGACAACTATGACTCTCTAAAATTGAAATAAGGGTAGAAGCTGGTGAATTCTGTCTAGTGCCTATGTAGATATGTAGGTATGTCTTAGAATATGTCCAATGTAGTAGGTACTGCCACTCAATAAAGGTGGCATCATCAAACACTGAAAACCCAACATACATGTCACGCATCCACCATGCATCATGGTGTTTCAATTCAGGCTAGTTCTAGCTTGGTCCTGTGGTCTGAATGCCCATGACTAGTCAAATCCCATCAGAGGCACTCCTGAAACACATCTTCTAGTTTAGTGATATGCAGAAGGAACAAGGCTATTTTTGGATGTGGCTCTGGGCCAAAGCTCAGTGCTTTGGGAAGATGAGGAGATTTGCTTTAAGAGAGCACTCCTAATTTATGTTCACCTTCACAGTGGTATTCCCTCCATGTGCGTTCTGTAGCTTGGTACTTCCAAGATCAGCATACATCTGGAATTTGCTTATAATGGAATTCTGTAAGGTGGGCACTGGTCAAAAAACTTGGGCCTATAAACGTATGAATCAGAGGAGAGGTAGAAACTGGGAGTTACAGGAAGCTAAGTCTGGTTATTACAAAAATCTGTTTGATCTTTTTAATGATCAGGAACAGGTACTACAGTCTCACTTGCTGAAAGTCCTGCTTATACCCGATTGACCTTGAAAAAATGAAATAATGGACTAATGCTATAGCTGTACTAAAAAGCTGCATAGAATCCAAATAATACCATAAATAAGGAATGTTCAGTGTATTTTATTTCCATTATATTTCGGGAGAGAACGAGGCATATGGACATCAGAAAAAAGTCAGTTTAAATTGTGATGCTTGCAGCTTTAATTATGAGCAACTCCAAGTCTCTGTGTTTACAGAAGAGAGATTACCTACATGTTATTTGAAAACCATTGGGTGTAAGTTTATAGTGGTAACAGGCAAGTCTAATTTTCTTTCATATTTAGGATTTAATAGGTACAGAATGCGGCCCTAGGGAAAAAAATGAACAAGTAGTAACTTGATATTTATTCTACACAGACATGAAGAAAGCTTAAAGAAATACACAATGTCTGAAACATTGACATGTATAACTATTTTAATTATAACGTTGCTTTTCTAATAGACTTTTCTCCTATGGTACAGGGTGAAATAGTTGCTACATTTTTCTAGCCAAAAATACCCCACCCCCAAACCCAAAAACTACCATAAAAAAATTGGTTTGGAAAACCTTATGGTGGATTCATAAAAACTGCACCAAGCTTGTACAGACTGAAGTTGAAAATACAGTGTTATGGTTTTGTATAAATGATGCTGTCTTTCCTAGGCCAGGCTATTTGTAAATATGGACTTCTTCCACTTCTTACAGTACTCATCTATCTCGCAGAATATTACTGAAGAATCTTCAGATATTTTCAAGTGCAGAGATCCGCAGCCCTGCCATTTTGACTGCAGTAAGTGACCAGGAATATGGTGTAATGAACAGGGCAGTGGTGGAAATCTTTAAATCTCCTTAGCCCTCCTGGTAAATCCACATCTTCAGAAATATTCCTGCAATATAAGCACTGTTACTATTTTTCCATTTTTGCAGACGGAAGTGGAGGCATAGTCAATGCAGGTCGTTTACACAAGAACACATGGAAATTTTGTGGCAGAACCAGTATGTGGACTGCAATTTTGTCCTTGCTTTTAGTTCACCCTCACTTGCATCTGGATCTCCTCTTGATACTAGACCATGAAAACCTGACTCATCACAGGTTCTTTAATATACTTAAGCTAAAGCCTATATGAAACATATAGGCCATTACTTTAAATGAATTTATCTATTTTTACAGTAATTTTAATTTCATCGATATTTATATTCACAGCTAATGTATTTGGTGCATCAGTTCCTTTTTTAACAAAAGAATTGTCATTTGTGTTGCATTTTAAGCCAAATTAAATTATAAAAATATTCAGTTGTGTAACTGTCAACACAACAGTATTTCTTCTTATTACAGAGACAAACAAGGAGTACATTGGAAAAAAAAATTGTGAATCTCATTTCTGATCCTAATGAAGCAAGTAACCCATTATACCAAGGTTAATTTGTTGACTCATGATTTCCACTTATCCAATGATATACCGAATCATATGAACAAACCTCTACATCTAATCAGTTTTTTTTATTGAATCCTGACCTTTTATGCACCTTCTTCTTGATTATGAATGACAGTGACCTTTATCTAATTTAAAACACACATACTGATGCAAAAATATGCAAAGTACACATGTAAATTCTGAATTAAGATGAAGATGTGCATAATCTTCCAGGGAGAAATTGCTTTAGAGAGTGATGTTTATATTAGGGCCAATTGAGGGTATGTGGGGAGAAAAAGTGGATTAGCCAGAACTCAGATGGGTTTGGAGGAACAGCTGCAGAGATACTGAAATCTGTTTAGATTTTCTCAGCTTCTATTTAGTGTCCTGAAATGTCAATATAAATATCAATTTTTATTATGCTATTCAGCATTTTACAACATTCATGGAATGATCAAAATGCAATAAAGTCAGACAAAATACCTCTTCACCTAAGATCTGGCAAACTGTACCTCAGTATTCCATTTATGTTTTGCTCAAAATACATAATATTAATTTTCTACAACACAAAGGCTGGGTCAAATTCACAACAATATAAAAGCTGTCTGGTTCATTTTGCCATTTATCTCATTAAAGACAAATGGTATGAGCATCATCTGGAGATGTTTTTTAGTCCAGAATATAATTAGAAACTGCTGTAAATGCTGAAAAATAAATAAACAAATATAAGAGGAGTGACTCCTGGTGAAAAGAACTCCCTAACTTTCCTTTTGCTTTTTTTGTGTTCATCACTAATGGGTCTGCATTAAAATTACTACAGATGAACCCAGCCATGGGTACAGTCTGAACCGCTGTGTAATCCTATAATCCAGTCTCTCTTTTCACAAGTCATTCCTTCCTCTGAATTGCTCTGACCCTAAATTGTAGATCAGTGGCTTTTCTCTAGCCTGTGTCTTAAAAATAAAAAATTAAAATATTTATACAGAAAATTGGCAAAATTCGGTGTAAAGACTGTCAAAGCAGAAATCTATCAAATGCATTCCTCTGAGAGACTCCAACCAAACAGTACCTGGCGTTAGCATGTACTTTCATGATTAACAACAGGGGGTTGTCAGAATGCTATTTCTGAAATAAACAGATTTATCCTGACAGATAATCAGCAGTTTGCACTACCTAATACATGTTATCATCCGCCACTGACATCATTACATTAAAAGCATTCTTAGTATAATCTTTTGTAGGAAATTAAACAGTTTTTATGATACATTTTTGGTGGATTTTTGTGGGGGATAGAGCGGGAAGCCTGGGGGAGAGACTGGACCATTAGAGAAAAGATACATGCCAAACAAGTCAGGGAAGGTCCCCAGAAATGCCATACTGTGTTTAGTTCTTCACAATCTATTAATGTAATGTCTAAATAAATTAGAAACAAATGTTCTGACCATACGCCATGTCTTGTACTTTTAAGCAGCCTTTTATAGTGCCCTTGGCTGTCCCTCATATTACTCAATACTCTTCTGTGTCTGTCTGTCCTCCTGCCTGCTCCACAGGAGAACTAGCCACATAACATATTTGTGAAACACTGCTGATCTTGCCATTTATAGACAGAAATAGATATAGGCTGGCTGTTAGACTTCGAGAGACCAGTGATATTGAGCATTGCCTGTATAATTTTCTGGCATGCTCAACACTTATCTTCTTTAACTTTTAGGCATCTCTCTGTGGACCATCCCTCCTTCCCATGAAAAAAGAGACATCAGGTTACATATAACTCACTGGACAGGACCTGCTGAAGCTACTGAAACTATGAAAAAGTTTGGTGCAGACCAGATCTGTGACCTGCAGGAAATGTGGACCAAGATCATTTGCAGTCCCCCCTTCTGAGCTTCCTGCTTACTCAGCAGGCTGTTTCTGCAGTGATCAAATTTAATATACCTCCCCTATATCCTCCAAGTAAACCATTCTTGCCTCAGTTGTAAAGGTGATGAGATTTATATACCCTCAGGTTTGCTGGAGTAAGTTCTGAAATTTCTTTCCTTTTTTAAATTTTAGATTTTCAATTAACATTGTACCATTACTGTTCTGTGTTTTATGAACTCACCTAATGCAGCTAGTGCAAAGCCTAGGTAACAGAAACTGCATGGGGGCTGTCACTTGACTTTAACAAGTATTTCATCCTCTTCCTCAGAGTGCAGTTTCTAAGTCATGGACTATTCTGTAACGGCAAGCCAGATATCAAAGTCTTGGCTCGAGTGGCCTGTTGTGACTGTCTTTATTTCTCCAGAGATAGAACCTTCATTCCTCTTCTAGTCCTTTGTCTCACATGGGATGCATTTTTTCTCTTCTGCTTTCCTCCTTCATAACTTGGTAGGAAGAGGACTAAGAGATAGTGGCTAGTTACTAAGGGATTTTTATCTATTCATTGTCATGCATTTTCATGTAGCATTCCCCTCAATATTAAACACCCCACCCCCCACCACCCGCCCCCACCACCCCCCCCACCCAAAACCAAACCGGCAGAATTAAAACAGCAGGAGGTATGAAGCCTCTTACATGACAAATGTAACCTTTAAATAAAGAAGTGGCAACATCACACAGACTTTAAGTACCTCTTAATTCCTATGTACTCTTTGTCTCTTATAAAACTCAACCTTTGAGAAATATGTATTGGTTAAGTATCTGTCACCCTTCTTTTTTCTTTATTACCCCTCCTATCATTTCAGTTGCAATTGCTAAAACTAATGAAGAATTCTGCCACAGATCTTTTGCCTCAGGTTCTCTGTACAAAACCTTAGCATCTGATACTCTGAAGCGGAATGGAGAAATAAATGCTAATCTAACCAAGCGATTTCAGGGGTTTGTTTTATTTTTATTTCTAAAAGTGTTGAATTTCTAGTGACTCGCATTCTGCAAATTTCTTGTACTCAGTTATGTTTGAGGTTGCTCAGGTTTTCATTTGCATTAGGTATTTTGTGTCCAAAGGTCAAATGAGCATTGCTTTTGAGTCAGATGCCTACTGGCTGCATTTCCAATAGTTAATCTTTTCACACTGAGAGAAATAAAGAAGTGGGAAACAGTTCAAGCCATCCCAAATAAACAGACAGAAGTAAAGCAACAATTACTTTTCTTGTGTGAACTGCTCTTTCTCATTTCTCCTCAAGAGATAACACTTTCTGACATAACGTCAGATAACCATGTTCAATGTTTCACGGACTTGCCGTTTAAAGATTCATTCGCACTCCACTTATTTTCTTTTTATCTGCCCCTCTTTTGGGGCATTTAATCTGTGAAAATTTTCATGTAGGCTCCCCAGAAGAGGTACTGGAGACAGAGGGAAGCAAAAGGGAAACAAATGATAAAGGGGGAGTATGATAGGACAGAAAAAAATGAAATTTTCTCTTGGGAATAGTTGTTTGCATAAAATTCTCAACTGTTACTAAAGCTTTGGTGCAGTTCTTACAAAAGATGGATATATAAAGCCTCAGGTTAATTTCAGTCATTACCAAGCATTTTACATCTGCTGAAGAATTCCAAACATATAAAAGGACGTCAATCTAAACCTTTAGACCAAAATAAATAAATAAATAAGGAGCAACTTCAAAGGCTGTCAGTAGGCAAGTTACTGATCAGATTCAGCTTTTAACCCCTAGATGTGTAAGTATGATTTATCTGCAACAGAAATACAAGGTCTGTATTCTGTAACATTACATTTTAATAATCTACTCTGCAATACAAAGCAATGATAAAAACAGAGAATATGATTTAATTGTGTATGCAATTTATTGAGAAGCTGTGGGAAACGTATTCTTTCTATTTAATTATAGAAAATGCTAATAACAAATCATTGACTGAGGACTTAATTGACAATTAGATTTCCTATTTATAGCTGTGCATTTTTGCAAGGGGTCTACCACTTACTTTTTAGGATTCCCAAATTGTCTTCCTCCTCTAGAATGTCTTTAAGGTATAGTTCAGCAAATGTACCTGCTTAGACCTGAAAAAACCAAGGTCTTTAAGAAGTTGGATGGAACTTATTAACAATGTCTATAGCATCCTTTTAAGTTGATAATTTATCTTGTTAAGTGCCTTCTGTAAAACCAGCAGAAAAGGGTCTGATGGGAGCAAGAGCCCTACATTATATATAGCTACAAGTTTTACTGCATCCTATAGATTCTACTGCAAGGCCCACTACAGTGGAGTATCAGGTAACTTATCTTGAAGAGATGTTTGACTGAGTTACTATAGCAATGGCAAGTGTGCAGAGGCAGAGGAAGAAACCTCACCAGTAGAGAAGGACACTGACAATCTTGTTTAGAAAACTGTGTAGTATAAGCTATCCCAAAGAGAAACACAAAGGTTCACTCCTTTGAGAGTTTACTGAAAATACATTCCGAGGACTCAATAATATAAATCACCTGATTTCTTCTCATTTATTTCAATGTCTCAAGGAATTCAACTGAGTTATGTGAGGTAAACTTGGTGAACCTACGAGGAGAATCAAGTACATAATTTGGAAATAACTGTACGAAATGCTGCTGCTGACTCACTAAGGAACACTTTTGTCCCTGTAAGACATTGGTCATTGGGTAAAAGGGGGAAAGGAAGCAGGAAATAACTGTCTGCTGCAACAATATTTTAATCCACTTACAAAAAATCTTCCTCAGAAAGGCCTTTTTTTCCCTTTTTCATATCTCCAGTGGTGAGTCATCTAATCTCATCTCTGTATATTGCTGAACTCCACAGGGATCACCTTTACTTCCCAACTTTATCCTGGCCAGAGATTCAGTCAGGCAAAAGATCCTTAATGTCTTTCCTTAAATTCAGCTCTCTTCTCTAAAACTCATTCCCCTCTTCTTTTACAAAATGAAAGAAATGATCTTTTTTTTTCTTTTTTTTTTTTTTTTCCTCTTTTCATTCTTCTAGGGGGAGGCAGGATGCCTGTATCAAATCTCTCTTTTCTATAAATCAAAATTGCTTTGTGTGGAGTAAGTTGTTGGGAATAATACACTTCTTTTTTTCCTGTCTAAAAAGCATTCTAAATTTTTACTTTTAAACTTCATACATCAAAAATACAAGCTTGTTCTCCCTAAGTAACATTAATTTACTCAAAAAACTCTGCACTTGAAAGAGTTAATAAAAATTCTAATTACAGGATAAGAAAGAAAGGTCAGACTCCACTTACATCATTGTGAAGGGCTTTTATTAAAGACTGCTATAAAACATATTTCTTTTTTCAGTTGCCATCCTCACAGGATAACCTGCATACCAATAGGATCTCCAAAATGCCATGAAGCTAAAGATATTTATCTGCTAAATTCTATGTACAGTAACCTAACAAATGGTAGAGAAAGAAAGATTGCCCTCTGCACAGTAATACTTGTGTAGATGTCTTCTTTATACTAACAATGACAAGGCTCTCTATATGTTTGTACTGTACTCCAAAAATCAAAATGCATTTTTTTCAAAAAGCAGGCTGTCTATCAAAGAGAAAAGATGCACATATTAGGCACTGAAATACTTAATATAGTGAGCAAATACTCTTTCCTGAAGCATGATAACTAAAAATATCTAATCCAGGAAGGTAAAATGGAAAATGTTTACCTCAAGTGTTCCTGAAGAAAATTAGACAGGGTATGTTTGGGAGTATCTATGTCTCTCTCTCTGTCTTGTCTGGTCAACTAAATTTTCATTTTAAACTACGTCTAAAGCTTCACAGAACTGTTAATTGATTAACTTGCGTATGTTAGGTAATAAGTGTATAAAAAAAGCAGGGTGCCTCCAAATCTAATCATTGTCATTTCTTAACTCCAGCTGTGCAAAACAACAAACAAGAACTTTACTGTGTGTAATTAGAATAACTCTATTTTTTTCAGTATATTATTCATTAAATCCATTATTTGCAATTTAACACATCCAAAGTTGGTTTTATATTTATTTTAATCATTGGCATCCCTAAATTCTGACAAGTAATTCAAAGAAATACACATAAATAAACGCAAGTTTTACTGTCTGCTTTCATAAAGCCAGTGTGTGCTGTCAGATGCATTAGTTCAATATTTCATGTAATGTATGCTCAAAGTTAGAATGCAACTAATGAAGTAGCGCCTGAACTTCCTTTTCTTAAGGACTGTTTTAAGATCATATTCAAATAGTTGTTTCTGAGTTGCACTTTGTTTGCAGAGCAAGCACTGCCTGTCCAACCTTTCTAAACAATAGATATTAACAGAGAACTGAGGGTTTCATTTCACCACTTCTGCTGGCAATTCTATTAACTATATGTTTATCTTGTGGTCTAAATTTATGGCAGGCCCATTTGCAGTGAGGCCTGGAGTTCCCTTGTTTACAACACTGCAAAGTAAAAGGTGACCTTTTTTATTTTTGTTTAAAACCTTTCAACAGTTTGTTCTGGTTTCAGGACAGAAAGCTCTCTTGGTGCTGTTTTAATTTGGGGATGGGGGGTGTGTGTATAGCACATTGCATTAACTTAAATAGATATTAGAAAACATTTTAAAAAGAAAATATAAACTTGACTTGAAGATTACATCTGTAGATTAGAAAGCTGCTGTGCTAAAATCCTACCTGCCATTATGAGAAAAGAAAACCAGGGGGAGGGGGTGAAAAAAGAGGGGGGGTACATAACTGGCTAAATAAACAGTATAACAGCCGTTTAAACAGTTGCACCTATACACACAAGTAACAAAAGCATCAGGCACCTGGCGCAATTCTATTAGGACCTAATTCTGACAACAATATGCATCATTATAGTGGGATCTGATAATGAGAAAACACTGGAGGTATTACATGTCTTTAGAAGAATCAGACTTCCTACCTTAGTAAGACTGATAGAAGGTAAATCCCCCTTTAAAGAAAGTTGTAAGTAAAACCAGGCAGCAGTTGCAGTAAATTGAGTCCTTTCAGTCACTGTATACATGCAGCAGTTCTGCAATAAGGGAAAAATATAATGGGAGGAGCAGCTGTGAACGAGTGACCTCCTGAAGCTGAGTTCTCTTTGTGAATCAAGCACTGGGAGCCAGTGCCTCTGATTTGCATGGATTATCTCCACTTGAACAGATACATTTAAATTAACTGGCACAGGGGCACAGGGATTAAAAAAAAAAAAAGAAAAAAGAAAAAAAAAGAGGCAGAGTAAGTGAGTGAGCGAAGGAGAGAGGGGAGCGGAGGAGAGCGAGGAAGGAGAGAGGAGATCGGGCGCTTGGCTGGATACGCTGGTTGAGGCAGAACTGTGTCTCAGAAGAGCTACAGCTCCCTCTTCATGTCACAGTTGTAAGATGAGGAAAGCTGTCATTATGGTCGAATTTCCCCCCCCCCCTCGCCCCTCCGCTTCCCCTCCCAGCTTCTGATGGTCCATTTGATCAGATTTCTATAAACACTTAATAACTCAGCCTGTCACGCAGCTAGGATTTTATACTGCACGCCTCAAATGATTATAAATCTGGTAAACCCTGCTAAATGATTTTAAACATGGAAATATTTTGAACAGAGTAACTTGTACAAATGGAGATGGGATATTTCCAAGTGTGCCTTGACAGATTTATTATTTGTGAGTGTGCAGGTGTCTTTAAAATAGCTAAGGGAAGGCAGTATTCAAAGCACTTCTATGCAGGAAGCTCACTAACAGGATGATAGTGTGTGCTCCAGCCAGTATTTTCAATGCTATCTAAAATCTATGAAGACAAAAGAGAGACAAAAAATTTGCATGCAACCACTTCAGAATTTCTCCCTTATTACCATAAATACCACAAACATTACCTGTTGCACATTCCTGATTTGATTTAAATGCAGTACTTAAGCTGATTAGAGAAAGATGAGAATATGTTCAACCCTCTTGAACCTGCATCCAATCCAAGAGGAACCTAAAGTAAACTTTGTTTCTTTTGTTTAGAGTACTTCAAATAAGTTTTTTTTACACCATAGTGTACAATTTTGTGAACATCTACACATATCCATTCTGCTCAGAAAATTGAATAGCTTCTTACATGTCCTTTCGTCACCGGCTGAAAAGAGGAATGGATGCAATTAGCATTCTTTGAGAATTATTATTGTGTGAGATTTGGTAGGAAAAAATGTCCTATATCAGCAGTTAAGACGGCTGAACTTTGTATTCTAAGAAGCATGTCTTACTGTAAAACACTGCTTGTTCAGAGACAATGGAATGAAACTGTCTACAATGACAACCAGGGCCAAATTCTGTCTCTGTCTCATTTGCAGATCAAGCTGAGTCTAACATGAGCTTGTTGTGTTCCTGTTCCTGAACCACATTTCTGGGCTAAAACCCTAGGAGTTCTCTTAGTAGGATCCCAACATTTCTTTTAATGCAGATTCCAGAATGTTGCCTCATCAGAACAGAATATATATGGTAAGTACTATACTTAATCTAGTCATGAGAAATTGCTTCTTGGAAATAATCACATTTACAGTAAAATTTGCTGCAGATAAATGATCACATAGATATTGGACAAAGTAGTGGAGAACATATTTGGATTTTCTAATAAATGCTATGTGACACAGTTATTGGTGTCTGCCAGAGCCCCATAAAGTGATTCCTCTGAGAAATGCTCTTGGTTCACTGGAGAAGGTTTGGGATTTTGATTATTTTAATACGACAGAGGGAGGATCCTTCAATTAGACTGTATATCTGGATATTTACCCAGATGATATTTAAGCTGACTGAAATCTCATCCCTCCCTGTGCAATCTCTATGACTTCTCAATCCTGTTCTTTGGTCATATCTTACCTGTATGTTGGACCCTAAATTTTATTTCTTGTTTTCTCACTTCTTTTACCAGTGACTGCTCACCAGGTAATTACAGATGAATTTGACTCCAGCAGGACACTTGGAAGTCTAGTCTCAATATCAAATCTGTATATGATAGTTGTGGAAAGCAGCCTTATGGTTGATAGATGGATTTGAAAAAGAATTTTTCTTTTAATAACCAAATAACAATAACAAATAACCAAATTTGTTATTACTCTACAGCCTGCAATACATTCCTCAGACCTGCAGTATACCAAGCTGATAACAACATAATGATTCAGTCCTACCAACTCGTATGTCACTGGCAGCAAGGAAGCAGAGAAGCCCAGAAAAAGAAAGCAACGAGAGGGATTTTCACTTTAAAAGTACATGTGAGAAGAAATGACTATGTAACAAATCAAGACAGCTGTGAAGGTACAAGACAAATTGCAGGGACAAAATGAAGTGGATGCAGAAGTCATGCAGATCAAGTGGATACATCCCAGAAGTCGTGGGATGTATCTTATTCTATGGAAAGATATGTATGCTTGAAGTGTTATTTACTAAACTTTATGAAGAGAACACCTTACTAGAGATGTGCCTGGAGGTAATGTTGAATGAAAATTTTGATTTGAGGAAATGGTGTAAGAAAAAGCAAACTTGAATGGGCAACTGGGGATTTAGACCTTGTTGAGCAAAAGGTCATATAAGAGACAGCTCAGAGGAGACTGGTGAGTCATGGAAGGGTGCAACAAAAAGAACAAGCAGAATAGTCTGGGAAACAGAGGAAAGCTAAAGAATATGCTTCACATCTGGGACACTGAAAAAGTACAACAGAGAAAACCAAAACAGAAGGTAGAAAGAAAGTAAAAAAGTTAATTCCAGCAAGAATATTAGGAGACTAGGATCTGAAGAGGACCAAGAATGATAGAGAAGTTTGTGAAGGGGGAAGAACAAAAGGCAGTATCATCTGCAAATAGAAAGTAAAATGGATTAAGAGAAAAAATAGTGTCTACAAGAACTGGGAGCCTGTGTTAAAGAGAAACAACTAAGTTGTGACTAGATCAATTCCACAGAACAGGATGCGAGGTCATTTCCCAAGAAGGAGGATGTGGGATGTGGGTGGAAAAGGAAAAAAGGATTCTGCTAGGAATAGAGAAGAACCTTTTTTTTTTAATTTAATTTTCTTCACAGTGGGAAAATGACGCTATGAAGTTCCCACTGGAATAAATCAAAGATGATTACACTAAATCATTTCATTTTAGGTAGGGGAAAAATGCCTGAAAAATGAGGGCTCGGGGGAATGGTATCTGGCTGAATATTCATGGAAACAATAGGGACTGAGATCCACATTGTTAATAAAAGAACCTTAAGAAATACAAGGAAATCTTGGCAGAGGTTCGTGTCTTCTTCATGCCTTCTTATTTTACGCAACAAGAAGAAAATCTGTTCAATGAGAACTGAGCTATGGTTGATGAAATACCAGTGAATGATCAAGAAAGAGAAGGTAAAATTATATATTGTCACCATGGCATCGAAGTGTACAAACTACCCTGGAAAGATATGAAGAAAGAATAAGTAATCTTGCATAACTGCCTTCTAATAATCTGATAGGTTAAAATGAAATAAGAAAGAACAGCATGCATCAAACAGAATACTTTTGGGCCAAATTAATGGCTATGTTTACCAAGCAGTTAACAGCCAGTAAGAGATGAAACTATTGCTCTTTGTTCTAATAAGCAATACAAGTACTATGAGAAAACCAGTCCAAAACCTGATCATGAATTAAGCTCATTTAAATGAAATGGAACAATCAGTAAAAATAAGGCTTTGTAGCTCAAAGGGGAAATTTTGATAACCTAAAAGTTTTTGTTAGTGGTCAGGCTATTCCACACAAAGGAAGAAGTTCTTCAAGAAGATTATTAGAGTTATGGAGGGCACAGGAGAAAAAAAAAAAAAAGACACATCAGCAGAGATAGATCTGTTTTAGAGGTCAAAATATAAGATAAAGCGTAGTCAAACTAAACTACAGTTTGGAAAAGATTTTGAAACAAACAAAAAAACAGTCTTCACCAAATAAAACATGGGACTTCAATACAAGGGGGGATCAATGGATATAAAGAAAATCTGTCTAGAATTAAAAACTGCCTACTTTGTGTATGTTTTCAGTATTATTGACCATAAATAATGGGGGAGAAATCATGATGATAGGAATTACTAAACTGGAAGCAAAACTAAAAGCACAGTGCACTCAGGTCAGGGAGAGTTATCAAATAAACTCTATTCCACAATTCTGACAAGAAAGGGAACAAGAAATCCGAAACCTGGTAGGAAGCAGCTCAGACATGATACTGGCTGACTGGAGAATAGCAAATGTATTATCCATATTTCTAAAAGGGAGACCTATGCAGCTACAAACCCATTAGTTTGACCTCAGTTACTTTAGAAGAAATTTTGAAGGAAAAAATAATTGAAGACAGAGAGGTAAATGGAAAATGGGATAACATACAAAAAGGATTTACTGAAGATAGATCGTGCCAAGTGAATTTGTTATCTCTCTTTAATAAGATAACTGATTTTCTAGACAAAGGATTTGTGAGACATCTATCTCTGTGCTGCATATGATACAGCATCACATTGGAAACAGGGGATTAGGGGAAGAGTTGCAAAGTGGATAAAAGATTGTCTAATGGATAGATGGCAACAGGTGGTATTGGAAGAAGCAGCATCAAACTGCAGGAAGTTTACCAGCAGGAATCCTCAAAAATCAGTCTTGGGATCAATCTTTTTTTAAGATCCAGGCGTAAAGAGAAGAAATTAGAAACCTACAGTTTCCATTAAGCTGGGAAACAAAGTCAATACAAAAAAGATCACTGTTTTTTTTTTTCTTAATTTACATAAAATACATGTACCCAAATGTTTTATATACACACCTGAAATATTGTATTATGTTTTTCTATAAAAAAAAAAAGAAATATTCATGCCACTCACAGGCCTGACAGTGTGGCCTTATCTGACATGCCGTATGCAGTCTTTGTCAGTTGGAGTCAAGAAAATATGCTAAAACTGGAATAACTGCAGAGAGTTACAACTGCAATGGCTGGCAGACTGGAGAGCCACCACTCAGTGAGAAGAGTGAAATGCTTTGCTGCTTTTATCTGGCTAAGCAAAAAGTTGAAAAGGGATATGGCTGATGTCTATAAATGGATTTTAGACACCAGGCTGGAAAACAGCCATATAAAGCTATAGAACAGGCTGAAAAATGGAAAAGTGTTCATGCTTAGGTAAGAAACGCAGACATGATTCCAACCATCAGAAAAGTGAATTTTCCAGACTCCAAAAATCTGTAGTAGTTGGGGTGAAAAAAGAAAACAAACTGCATTTTAATGGAGAATCATTCTTGTATTAAAGGAGTCATCTCACCTGGCTGCCTATGCAATTAGAAGACTAGCCTTGAGAGATTCCTTGCCTTTTTTTCACAGTTTCTGTAATATATTCCATTGAACTCAGTCACCTGTCATGTGTCTTCTTCCTCCCCCTTTTTTAGTGCTAATCAGTGTCTTTGTTGTTGCTGAAGAATCGAGCAGATTCAATGGTGTATCTATCATGCTTCAGAATATGCTGTCCATGGATGCACTGTGCATTCTTCCCACTTCTACCCTTCATTTTGAAACACATCTGATAAGGAAAGATTATGTCATAGATATAACAATTATTTTAGCATCTGGTACAGAATCTGTTAGGCCATCCATCCAAGATAACGAAGAAAAAGAAAAGGAATATTGAAAAGAACAAGATAATCTAGCGGGAAAGACAAGAGTGCAGTTTACCAGGAAAATATTACTGGAGCAAAAGGAATGAGAAAAGCATATTATCTTCTAGCATGACTGAGATCACAGAGCAAGTCAGGCAGAGATAGAGTGAAGGATGTAGGAAAGATTAGAGAAAATGGACAAAGAAATTCAAAAACATTTTTTAACTTTACAAGAGGCTTGATTTTGATTCACTTATAAAAGAGGGCCCTTTGATTTATTTAAATCCACATGAACATCCTTGCTCTGCAATTGAACAACCTTTTAACAATTCTCTGTTGATTAGACAATGGAAAAGCAGAAAAGAACCAATCATGGTTATAATGGCAGAAAAGCCAAATACATTCTAACAACTGGCTATCACATTGATAGGACATTGCCGCACCCCAGAAGGGAAAGTCCAGCAGATATAACTCAGTACCTACAAAATCAGATTAATATGCAAAATCAAGAATGTGCTTACTGTTGGTGCTACTTTTGTTTATTACCATTTCCAATATAGGCAGATACGAACATCAATGAACAAACACATTCAGATAAAACAAGAGCTCTTCGATTTCTCATAATTTATCATGAAAGCATATACAAACTGTAACTAAAACAGAAATATCCAATGTCAAAAGATTCTACCTGAATTAATTCTGACAGAGCCAGAGCTGATTAATTCCATAAAGAAGAGCCTATGATCTGGTTTCTTAAGGAGAAAAGTAGAAGAAACCAGATCCTTGGTGATTTTCTAAATGAGGCCTTTGAAGGAGGCTGAGACAGTCAGATATTTTCTGGCTGAAGAAATTTCATTGAGAAAAGCTGCTTTGTTAAACTGGGGAACTTTTGACAAAGTGTTATAGATTCTAAGGAAGGCTCTGAGGAAACCTTTGATCCCTTGTAGATCTTTTTGTAGAGGTGAAGAAATGTGATGCAGCAGCAGTGTAGATGTCTGCGAGTTTTGGACCTTGTTTTCCCCATCTCAGGTGTGTAACTATGGGCAATATATTCACCGTTCTGCTTCAGAAAAGCTCACTGAAAATAACAAAGATGTTGACAAAAACATAATTTTCATTGAGAAGCTATGGTTGGGAAACCATATACAAAATAAATGGTCCTTCTATTAATTTAAACAAACAAACAAACAAATGGCCTTCTCTTAATCCTGTGAGGTATATATCCTGCTTTTCAACTAGCTGTAATAAGTCCTAAAAGCTTATTCTCTGGAAGCCTTTATCACAAAGTCTGTAGGTCCAGGACAAAGCTAGAAAAGAATCCGAGTCCCACAATTTCCAAAGGTGTTTAAACTTGTACCAAAATCTTAATGAAAGACAAACCAAACCACCTCAGAAACAACCTGTCTGTAGAGCAATCAAAATTCAGGTTTCAACCTGTAGACAGCTCAAGTCTAACGTGCCAAGGAGCTATTAGGTCACACATGTAGAATTCACCCCTAAACCAATCCACTCATAAGATGAGAATCCACATAACCAACAAAAAATTAGTTGAAAAAAATGTTCCATAGATTTTTCAGAAGATGCGGAACCCATGAAAAATGGAAAGTTGGTGTCTGGTGAGAAATTATTTCATTGATGAATTTCTGTATGACTTTAATTCTTCTGTATGCTTGCAGACATGTATGAGTTTTTTGCTTAATTTTGAGAGTATCTCTGAAGCAGTGTCATAATCTGTATTAAAAAATGGATAATCTGAATAGTTTGAGATTTACCTATGGTGTCTGTAGGTGATTGAATTGTTAGTTCAGCCTTTCAAACCCCACATAAAGAAATGATAGAAAATCCATTTTAAACATATTTAGTAACAGAAGAAAAAGGAATAAAATAGAACATTCCAGAAAACATTGAAACTATTTCTGGTATTTCACTTGTAATGACAGCTTTCCCACACTATATACAAAGCATAGAGTGCCTGTTAGGCCGAAATGTGGTGAATGATCTTTATAGAAGGGTGAAATTTACATCCAAACTCTAAGAGTGTATAGTGTAATGAGCAATAGACAGGCTATGCATTTAATTCCATTAAGTGAAATGTATTTCATTAACACAAGTGTTAGTAGAATTAAAACCTCACACTAAAGGAATGTGAAAATCATCAGTGGCAGCTAAAAAGCTGCTATAATATGGCACATATTGCAGAACAACTGAGACTGATGTGGGATTAAATACATATGAAATGAATAATAAAAAAAAACCTGATAAAATTGTAGCAAAATTTGAATGCTAATTTATGGCATCTACTGAAAGAAGCAGGACAGCAGATCATCTGCATATAAATGGCCTCAACACATTTCTCTGTGCCAGTCTGTTACCCTGCTCAAAAGAAAACAAAATGCATTTTTAAACCAGACTAAGGCAAGAAGTGTTCAAACGGGAGATTCATTTAGTTTCATTAGTTAAAGTGCAGGAATAATAGTATTAACAGATTTTTTCAATATAGTAATTAAAATTAAGAAATGGTTGAAAAGTGCATATGGAAGAGAGAAGTCAAGAAAAGAAAGGAAAGCAGAAGAAATAAATAACACAATATACCTCCATATTAAAGACAGAATGCCTTAACGTAGATATCATGTTAATTATGCTAACTGACCCTCTGAATTGATAATGAGAAACAGTTTTATATCTTTTGAGGCTCTGAACATCAAAAAGGACTCTAAGGAATACCACATAGGGAAACAAAATCTACCATAAATAGGTGACTGAATAAGATAGAACATCATAGGCTTCCAAATACCAGTATGCAACAACTCCACTTGTAAACATTATAATTACAGAGGCAAAAAAGGCAATATGAGAAAGTTTATTTTATTAATAGTTGAATTCTTATCCACTTTACAATATTTTTTTTAAAGCAAATTGAAAACAAATATTACAAAATCTATGGAAACTGAACATGCATATTTTTTTTAATTGTTTGAAACAAAATAATTATTGATTTTTATTTTCTTCTCATAAAATTAGTCAGTCTTCATTATCCACCTCAGAGAGCCAGAGCCAGGTGTTCCTTGCAACAATTATGTTAAATTTCTGAAGTGCCTGAAGTTTTGCTCTTTTATGTATATAAGTGAAAGCTTGTATGTATATGAATGAGTTCACCAAGGAAGAATTAAAAAAACCAGCATGTACTGATAGATGATAAATGAACTTAATTTCTTTAATGTAGGATTCTGTTTTACCAACATCAGTACAGATCTCAGAAGTGTTATCTACTAGTATTCAAGATTATGCATCAGAATTCACAGTGAGTTCTTTAAAACTGTCGTCATCACATCTGATTACATGGCTTGATATTAGAGTATGACAATCGGTACAGCTTTATTGCCTCTATTTTTTGAGTGACCAACTGAAACAAATCACATCTGCTAAACTCCATGAGAGAAAGGGATCTGTGAGTATTCATGTAAGTATAGCTGTGTTTTCAAAGCTACTTGGGGCTTCTTCCACTTGTGTCTTATGAATATAATGTCACCAAACAAGACAAAAGAGTCAGTCTATTGTCATTATAAAAAATAAAGTGTCTCTTCTAACTGTAAATATAACATTAGTGTTTCTGCTTTTAATTGCTAGAATGGGCTCAAAGGGTGGGCTGTAAATCTGATAATACCCTCACACCTTTCAGTAACAGTGAAATCTAAATCATCCTCCCTTGTCTTTGCCTCCTTACCTGAATCAGGGTTTCCCCTACATGTGCCCCTGTGAGCCTTTTTAATTCTCTCTGCTCCGACTTCTGCACCTTGGACCACCTCCCCAGAGCACTAGGTCCTCTCGAAGGGGCTGCTTGCTGCCCTTTCTGGATCTGCAGCTTAGGACTGCCTAACGACTTCACAGTTTTCTGACCTTTGTCTTTGCAATTGACAAAAGAGGCCTGTAAACGTGACAGGTAGGCATTTTCAGTGACTGATTCACTTGTAGACTTCTGGTATTTTCCTGGCATTAGTTCACGTTGATTTGTTTCCTCTTTGATGCCCCCACAGCAGGCTCAGTTGGTTTTGGTCCATGCAGTGCAGCAGAAAATTAGTTGAGTGAGCACAATAATGTTTGTACCAACATCATACAGCAATCTCCTCTCTTCTCCTCAATTACCAATGCAGTATTTTCATATATGAAATGTTCATTTTGCAAGTACCATTTTGAGATTTGCTATTTAATTTCAGGAACAATATCATAATCAAGTATATTAAATAACACTTGACTGAGAATGTTCCTATTTCATACCTTGATTCCTGAAAGGTTTGGGCTATTTATTTTCCTGTTTTCTATTTTTAGTAATTTCAATGCAACTGTACAGAGTACATAAAATTAAACATCTCTATTTATTTTGTGGGATTAAAGCCAAACATCGGAATAAAGGAATATATTTTTAAAGCTAGGAATTTTAACTTGCTTGCTAATTCTGGAGCATATTAATATAATCCAACATTAAATACTTAATTTAAATACAAAAGTGAGAGCCTCATCTTTCTAAATATTTCTATATTCAAACGTGAGAGAAATCAAAGAACAATCCAGGTCACTTAAGGTAAGGAGGACCCTTAACTCCCCATTTCACCTTTACACTGAGGTTCCACCTCTGAAACGGGAACAGCAAGTTTCCAGAGGAGATGGATTAATTAAATGAATCTGTGGCCTTTTACTCCATGTGAGTAGTGGGAGCAGTGCTGGGATTGCAGTGGAAAAGATTTTTTTTAAGATTCTTTTCACAGGAAGCTGATGGATGCTGATACCCATTTACCGTTACAATTAGTGGCAATTTGGTGTCTATGCTAACACTGTTTTGAAAGTTTCATGCCAGGAGTTTTGAATGGAAAATTTAGCTACTTTTTTTTTTTTTTTTTAATGTCCATGGGCTTCTGTTTCCTAAATTATTTTTATTACTTCCTCTCACTTCTTGTTTTAGCAATCTAAATCCTCTTCTTCCTTTCAGAAGTGAATGAAAACAGTTTAGGCAGATATGAATTTTAGCACCTGGATGAATTTAATCTTTTAGTTCTCTGGCTGCCTTCAGGAAGCTCTTTTTCATTAAAAGTGATTTGCATACTACCAAACTGTGTTCCCTACAAGTCTTGAAGCTGATTTGAAACAGAGAGCTGATGGGCAAAAATCAACGGAATTGCTAAAGAAGAGCTAATAAGGTCAAACAAATCAGTAAATCGGTTTTTAAAGAAATCTTTCTGGGTTAGTTTTCTGTTTGCTCAGGAATTCAGGCAATCCTATTCTTCATGCAAGTCTTACTTTTTAATTCATCACATTTATTTTTGCAGAGAAGCAATATTGAAGATTGAATTTAAGCAACCACTTTAGCCTTTTCCTCTGGGTTATGTAATGCAAAGAAATTACTCCATGAAGAGTGTAAAGCTTATCCACCTTCTTGTTACTGTGTCACTCTCTCATGACTCTTTGTTGTATGCTTTGTCCTGTTATTAATATTAATGGTTTTATTACGGTATCATCACTTTGTTCAGCAGATATAGTTTATGCAGATAACTCACCTCCTTACAAAACCCTGGGAAGGAGTGAGTAGGATTACGTTCATTCACAGAATCACAGAATGGTAGGGGTTGGAAGAGACCTCTGGAGATCATTTAGTCCAGCCCCCCTGCCAAAGCAGGTTCACCTAGAACAGGCTGGACAAGAACAAATCCAGGTGGGTTTTTAATATCTCCAGAGAAGGATACTGCACAGCCTGTCTGGGCAGCCTGTTCCAGCGTTCTGGTACCCTCAAAGTAAAAAAGTATTTCCCCATGTTGGGATGGAATTTCCTGTGTTCCAGTTTGTGCCCATTGCCCCTTGTTGCTGAGAACCACTGAAAAGAATTTGGCCCCCTCCTCTTGACACCCACCCTTTTGATATTTTTAAGCATTGATGAGATCCCCTCTCAGTCTTCTCCATGCTTCTGAGCTAAAAAGACCAAGGTCTCTCAGCCCACCCTTATAAGGGAGATGCTCCAGTACCTTGACCATCTTTGTAGCCCTCCGCTGGACTCTCTCCAGCAGTTCCCTGTCCTTCTTGAATTGGAGGGCCCAGAACTGGACACAGTACTCCAGATGTGGTCTCACCAGGGCAAAGTATAAGGAGAGAATGACCCCCCTCAACCTGCTGGGCATGCTCTTTTTCCTATACCCCAAGATGCCATTTGTTCTCATCTAGAACCCATATAACTTGGATTATTTTGGGTCGAACTGTTAAAGGTGCTGTCTCTTATGACAGTACTGAGTAGCTGAAAGAAGCTGAGGGCAAGCTCAGTCATGTCACATCTAGGCACTGTTTCAAGCTACAGAGAGAGAGTAGGCTGCAGAACAGAGCTCTCTGCTTTGCCAGTTGTGATTCAGGCTGAAATAACCCAGCTCTGCTTCTTTCCCTTATCTATCTCTGTAAGCAATTCTTTGCTGCTTTGCGGGTTTAGCTCCAAAACTCACTGTGCAAGAATAATATTAATTTATAAAGGCCTATTGGATGTACCTGGCAAGTTTTTAAAAACTTGCTCTCTGTGGAATGGCAGCCATGAACATTGACTGATGTGGGATGGCTGGGAAAGGACAGGAGCATTTCAATTCATGGAGAGAGGAAATAAGTTTATTGCTAGCATTTTCCTTTATGATGACAGGGACTACTTCAAGCTGATGACAGAGGCAGCTGGGTTCCGCTTTTGCAAAAAGAAAACATTGTAGGGAATATAAATATCTCCTGCCCCAAAACAAACACTGAGAGACAGAGGCATGCATGTGCACTCCACATACATTCAGCCCTTGTGTGTAGCATAAGTCTAGGCTTTACCCTGCAAAAGACCTCAAAAACCTATTTTGTGTTTAGTGGGCATGACTGCATGAGCAAAAGTTGTTACGTATACATGGGGGAGAAGGGAGTGGGGAGAAAAAGGGCATCAAAAAGCCAAAAAATGAGCCAAATACAACTTTTCACAGACCTATCCAAAAACACTAAGGCTGGGTCTGGCAGTTGGCTAAACTCAATATTTGTACTATTCAAAGTATTTCCTAGAGTAATTATAGAGAAATGCAAGGAAATACTGTATTTAGAGGCAGATATGCTAGGAAGTAATGAGTGCCTCCTTGGAAACTGGTCTGAGTTTAAAGCACTCAGGACGTCACAGGATCTGGCCTGCACTGAGAGCTCACTCATCTTGAATCACACTGACATGACTGTATGTGGCAGAGGGGGAGCTGGGAAGAAAAATCCTCGTCATATAGAGACAGCTCCATTGACTTCAGTGGTATGTCACACATCTGAATCAGGCTGATTTTGTTCTTGTAGCTATAATGATAGCCTGCATTTAAAGGAAACAGATTACTGAAAATCAAGTAGAAAATGGCACAATAACATTTGTTGTAATTAAGAAATAAAATAAGTCTTTTGCCAAAAGTAGAAAGCAATTCAGTGTTATTTTTCTGCATATACCTCTACCAAAGCAAAATGAAATGAAAATAGCTTTTATTGTAGTTGTTTATGATGAAAAACATTAAAATTTTTTTCATCCAGCATTTAACGACAGTGAAGACCAAAATGGCTTGGAATTTTATTTATAGCAGGTTTCTGTATTCTTTGCCACATAATTTTAGACACATACAAATGTATCCACCTGTGTTCAGCACCCCTGAAAAAGGCATTAAAGCAAGGCAAATTCCCTCTCCTTCTCTTTCAGTAAGAGTATACTATATGGAGAAGAATTATATAATTTACAATATGAACAAATGTTATCAGCTTTCTCCCATGCATACTGCAAATTTTTCTCAGAAACGCACTATATATTAGCATTTTGCAAAGTCAGTTACTCTTTTCTGGCTAAAATCTTGTACATCTCATCTGATGAGAAATACAGTCATTCACATGAATATCATGTAAAATTCATTAATGTCTTTATGAAATTGCTCTTAGTGGTGTTACAACCTGACACAAAGTAAATAACTGTAAATGGGAATCTTAAGAGCTTTTTTCATCAGGTTTTTGGTGTAAATATAAAAATGTATATTAATAATGTAGTGTAAAAATATTAATATTATGTATGTTTATAGAAACAATGAATCTTTGGATATGCATTGTAATACATTATGTATGTATATTCTTCATATAACGCTTTTATTTAGAATTTCTGAAACTTTAGAATTTCTCAAAAAAGTAGTTTTAACATAATTATTCCCATTCTACAGGTAGGGAATTTTGGTATTTAGAGAAGGCTTCCTCTAGTATTCTCTGCACATCTCAAATTACTATAGTCTATGTAGGATTCTGGAAATGATTTAGCATCATAACTAAATTAAACAAATTTAAAACAACAAAAAAGGAATTGGTATCTGGTCCCATAATCTTATTAGATAAGTGAATTGCAGAGAAAATTCAGCAGCAGGATTGGGGACCTTTAATCTACATAATCCTCTTTCCATCAAGAAGCCCCTCACATTCTTGCAGTTCTCAAAAGAAACATTTCCTTGTTATTGCTGGTCAAATACTTAATTTTACAAAGATTTTGTTTTACAACTTTCTGGCTACCTTATTGTTCAGAGTTCAGAGGGGTTGAAAACTCATCAATTAAATAATTTGAAATACTGAAATTGAGAGTTCTTGATTTTAATGCACTCTTTTCCAGATGAGGAAATGACTCACTATGTATACATTTTGCTGTGTCTAAATGAGAGTGTCAAAATATATACATACTTCAGTAGGATTTGCTATGAACAGAAGTTGACTTAAGACTTACAAGCCAACTTTAACTGTGAGAGGGCACTGGAAAGAGTTGACTACCCACTTATGGGGCCCAAAGCATCTGTTATCATGACCTACTCCTTAGCTCTCAGTAGTATGCCAGCATACAACAGCCTTGTAGTGAATGTAGAGGTGCAGATGGCAACTCAGTGGTGGGCCATATCCCAGCTTGTACACTTGAATATCCAATCTCCAATTACTGTGACAAATTCTCACTGCACTGAATTAAGGGTTAAATAAGAAGAGCATAGCAGTTAAAAACAGCGAGTGGTTTCTTTCACTTTTCCTGCTTGTTTTCTGAGTGTAGAGCTCATGCACTGGAGGTTACTCCTCTAGCTCTGAAACAACCCCTTGTACCATGTTAGCAGTGGTGAGCAGTACACACTCAACACTTCAGTTTTGAGCAACATATATTTTGGATATGTTGCAGATTGAGAACTACTTTTCAAAATACCTCCCTTCTATATGAAAAAGGGCATTGGAAGCCTTCAGTTTGAGATCTGGTGCACTTTTCTTGTGTAAACCTGTCCAGGATGACAATACTGTGACTATAACCAATGAGGACTCTTACTTAACCAGTGGGGAAAGCACTACCTTCCTACTGCATCTATGAGCAAGTTGAAGGGATGTTCAGGATGCCATTTATACAGAAGGATGTGCAAAAAGTACTTGGAAAATAAATGCGTTAGTGTGAGACCCTGTTAGGCATGTGAATACCAGTGGAAGTTATGAAACAGAAGCAGAGGGTCATGGGCTGTGTAGGTTATAAACACTTTCAATGATAGATGTTAGGTAGTCTGGCCTAATATACTGATTTCTTGTTTACTATTGAGGGATTCAACCAAAAATTGGAAATGAGTTGAAATCTTCCCACTGTCTTATATTTTCTTCTGAAAATTTGTTTAAGAAACATTTATTAAAATACTGAAACTAAACCAAAATGAATAAATTTAATGGCTTTCTAACCATGATGGAGTAGAAAGCCTAATGCATTGTTACTATATCCAAAACATTTTAAAACTACAAGCAAGGAATGCATCTCTATCATCTGAGTTTAATACAAAATCATGTTCCTCTCCTGTCACACACAGAATTTGTTATAGATTTTATCTGCAATAAAAGCTATGTCAGTAGTGCCACATAATACATTTGTAAAGGTTAGAGATATTTTAACCCACATCTGTGACCAGAATTTTAATGACAAGCATATCCTCTGAAGCAGTACTAGGAAAGGAAAACTCTTCTGTAGATATTAATGCAAATCATGTAGAACAATGCCTACACAACATTGCAATAGGGTCATTGTGAATCATGTCCTTGAAATTACAAATATGTGACATAAGTAAAAATATATTATTACAAATTCTGTCAATCTCCTGTCCTTGTCAGGGGTTTCTGCTTTTGCAATCCAGAGAGATTAAACTATTTTATTGCTTAAACTGTCACGGAGACCTACAAAACAGAACAGCAGAATTACTTTAATGACTTTCTTTTTGAAATATGCATTCTTACAAACCGTGCATAATGAACAGTGAATTCACAGATGTATTCTTTCTGTCCATTTCTATTTCATTTTCAAAAAAATTATTTATTTCCACCTTGAACTTCGCTAATTAGGGGAAAAAAATAGAGAAGCAAACACCCCATCCACAGCAGTTTGTTCACATCCAAGGGCTTGAAGAATCAAGTTTTGTATTTGAAACTGGAAAGAGTTTAAAACGGGAAATTAAAATTTTCATATAGAAAGGTGGCACTTCCTCTTTAATCAGCCTTTCTGTTGGTAAAGCTTTTCTAAGGGACTACAATATCTAGTTTAATTGTTCTTCGTTCTTTTAGTTGGTTTGAGATGATGAAATTTCTGCAAGATGCAGCTCAGCAATGATTTCTTAGGAATAAAAACCAGCATAGCTTAAATGAACAGGAGGTCTATCATCTGGGTTCCACTAAGAAAATTGAATCAATGATTTGAACTTGTTTTACTTCAATAGAGCAAGAGATGCAAGTAGGACTGTTTTCCTGCTTGAAAAAAAAGATATGTAACCAAAATAAACTCTTGGGTGATAGGTCTCTGACCAAAGCTGCTCATACTACTTAAGGCTTATTTTGGCAACTGATCATCTTTATTGGAACTGCAAGACTCATTTTGGGTAAATGATAATTCAATTAGTGGGCTCCGTGCAAAGTTTCAACTTTTACCTTTTCCCCTTAAAACAACAAGTTTCTAGAAAGCATCAGCAAAAGTCTTGTTTTGATTAACCTTTTATCTTCAAACCTTAGATCAGTATCAGGACATTTTTTTCTCTTTTCATTCATAATCCATTTTAGAAGATATTGTTGATGTCTGTAATGTTACTGAACCTCCATGTTACATTTTGTAATTATCCATAAGACTTGTGTAGCATATAACAAAACTGTTTCCTTTTAAGGGATATCTGCTATAAATAAAATGATACCATAAATTTTGCAAGGCAACCATCACCTACATAGTTGTTGGAGAGGCAAAATGTCTTGGCTTCTCAGAGCAGGTTACCTGGGAGGTCAACAGCATTTACTTTTGTGCTTTTTCTAGGTACCCTCTCCCACTTTAATGAAATTAGTACGTAATGCTTTCGACGCCTATACATATCAGCTTTCACTCTTTGGGGAAACATGTGAACATCATTAAAATGTTTCTCCTTCTCTTTTCAAAAATATTTCCTTAACAAACTTCATGAAATGCAAACTCAAGGAGTTCATTCTGATGCTGTCTTTAATAAAGTGGCATCTGCTAGTGCTGGTACATATAAGTATCTGTTATCATTTCTGGTAGGAACCCTTATCTTCATGAGCAGGGGGATCTCTGTATGGACATAACATTTGCTCTAAAGGTATCATCTCTGGAGCCCAATTAGGTATTTATTTTATTCTTAGGAGCATTGTTCAAATATGTTCATCCTTTGCTCTGCAAATTAAAATAAATGAAAGGAATTTTTAATTATACTGTTGCTTCCACTTACTTTTAATATTAAATGCTGCACTGCACCATAAGGAAGGCTACACATAGCTCTTGTCTCCTAAGAAAATTCACAGCATAGCTGGGGAGGGGGGTTGCCATTGATCTCTTTTTAAAGCAAGCTTTTTGCTGTAGTGGTTTGCTCTATAAGCTTGTTAAGAGAATAATGAATTAGGAGTGAGTTGATGACTCGCTCACCTCAGAGAGGCAAGGATTATGTTTTTGCATTCTTTGAAAAGTTCGTGGGCAACATCTACTCAGGTTCTCTGTGTGTCTTTTCTTCGTGAGGCTCTCAAATATCTGAACTGTGGTAGGCCTTGGCATTTTTATAGTGTATTTACCTTCCGGTATGCAAAGAGCATAGGTGCTTTTCAAGTCAAGCAGGATACGAAGGCTCTTTCTATGGCAAGATAACCTCAAATGGTTTTGCAGCTGGCTGAGACTGAAGTAAGTGCTTTTGATAAATGAGTCGAAATGACATGTTTGGGGATGAAATAAGGTGCTAGTCACAGGTTTTTGAGACAGCAGCCACAGCAAGTGCTCGAACTACAGCTTTTCCTACTAAATTTCTGTAGCGTGAGATCATTACACTTCTGAATTGTTGCTTTTGCTATCAAAATCCCTTTTTGCTATTAGATAATGACATTAAAGTAGGTTAGAAACTGTACCAGCAACCCAAGCTGTGAATAGTCATGAATCAATTTTCACCTCAAAATGAGTGCAAGAGTATTTCTTTTTTAGAATGAAATTTGGGATTCTTAGATAGGCATGTGACCACTACAGTAGGAATGATAAGAAAACACCAAATATGCTGAGACTTATGGTACCTCAGTGAGAGGTGATAACAAAGAAATAACTGTGTTCCATGCAGGACTCCCTTGCGTTTGTCACTGGAGAAATATCTCATTCTAGCAATGAACAGGCAACATGTCTTTATTCTGTTAGACGTTTTTATTCTATAGTACCTTATTTGTAGTTTGCTACAAAAGGAGTTATAAAACTGCATTTTACAGATTTTTTGCATGGCATACATAAAGATGTATGCTTAATAGTACCTCCCTAATGAGAGTTTACTGTTTAGGCAACTCTGATATCTGCTTTGTAAGGTACAGCTGTCCAGGACACTTGGGGAGAAATAGATAAGATAGAATGAATATGGTTTAATTAGGCTGCAACTTTATTTGCTTATCTCATTTTGGAACTACTGATAAAGAAATGGAAATGCTAATACTTTATTTAATTATTTTCATTAGTTAAAGCTTGTTATGTGTCCTCTATTCTTTCACAACAATTTCCTGAACAGAAGGAACTGGGAAGCATGGAGAAATTGAGAAATTCTAGAGACTTTGAGAATTCTCTAAAACTTGGACTACACTAAGAAGTCCTGCATTATGCAAGAGGTGGATAGGTTGAAGGACAAAGGCAGCCGCTTGCTTTCCATAGGAGATAAAACTTATTTTCAGTCTGTGAAAAACATGCATTTCCTGTCACATATCAGGTTATAAATTCTCTGTAGATTTTTGTTTTCCTTTTACTTTCCTTTTAATTTATTCAGAGGAAAGTTGCTTCAAATTATTGCATTTTTTTAGTAATAAGGTGCTTTTAATTTTAATTTAATGTCTTTTTGTTCAAATATATGTTTTAAAGCATATTCTTTGCAGCCTGAACTACAGACAAAACTGAAAAAGCACCTTTTATGTTAGACTACAGAATGATACCAGTTTTGAGACACTGGCAAGTTCTTAATTATGCAAATTTATATCCTGATCCTGAAAGGACTGATTACTTACTTGTATACTCAATGTTCAAATTACTCATATACTTGTACATATTTTCCAAGAATACAGTCTTTCTAACATGCATAGGTCTTCATGAGGTAGTCTCTAAACAAACCTCAATACAATGTAAATGTAACAATAAAAGTTTGGAATGGAACCCTTTAAAAAAAATCTTCTGATATAGCTAATATTTGTGAGCTGTTTATGAGCGAAAAAAAGTATAAAGACAATGGAGAAGCCGCTTTTAACTGGGGTCTGCAAGTAATCTGTTTCTCAACCAAGCCAGACCTTGCAAATCTTGAATCTTTACCACCATTCAGATCAGCAGAATTATTAATGGTAGTAGGGTTAGTAAGAATAATGATGTGACTATTTAAAGGCACAACTGAGAATCAAAGATAAATATCTTTATTTAAAGATAAATATCTTTCTTTAAATATCAGCAACAATAAAGTTGCTGACAGTGACTGTCCAGCATGCAGTAGCCCACCTGTACTTCGATGTTTATAAAATATTACTGTCCTTATTTCATAAATATATATTTATCTTTTCTTTTTTTTTTGTACTTTTTAAATATCTGTTTCTTGTCCTATATATAAAATGCTAGAATATATTTTCCATAAAAAGTACCACACATTCAGTCACATCATTAGGGTTTTTTTCCTTCAGGTTTTATTTTTTAATGGCATAGATGCTTTAAGATCAGCAAAATCAAATCTTGTTTTCAGGAGACTTGCCTTGCTTTGAGTTGTTAAGCTAATAACCCATTCAATGAATGGCTATGACATACCAATTCTTTCAGCTACTTTATGTATTTCACATTTTATGTTTAAAAATGTTATTATTCTTTTATGAATTATATTTTGATTTTATGGCAAAGAAATGTGTTGTTTTCTTTAACTGATTTTCCATTATGATACCTCTTAACTTCTAGTGCATTGGAACTATATTAGTGTCTTCAAGAGAACATGACAAATTCTGTATTTAAGCACTGAATTTCAAGGAGAACTAAGCATTGGTCATGAGCTTCAGCCTTATAATGTACTGTTCCAGTTTTCTATGTCTCTCTCTACATCTCTTCTAGCAACAAATATGGACAATCTTAAATGGAGCTACCACTGGACTCCTCCTAGAGGGTTTCTCTTTGCATGACAGGTTACACCTTAGTCACTGTGCTGTTGGTATAGACTGCAGCTATGGTACAGATGGTGAGGGCAACTTCATGACTTAGCTCATAAGCATAGATATAAAGATGTAGATGATGAAACACCCTACATAATGACTTGGTGAATACAGCTGATTGACTGGTTATTTCTATGTTGTATGTGCATTGCCTCTTGGTCACCCACTATCAGACTCAGATTACAAGACTTGAATGGTCTATAGCCTGGGCAATGTTAACATAAATAAAATTTTTATACCAATTTCTTTCATGTAACCTCTGCTCTATGTATTTGAGAAGTGTTTTGAAGAGTTTTTTTTATTTTTAATGTATTGGTACTTAACCTTTTTGTCTTCCTCATCTGTAATACAGCTCTAATTATAGTAGTTAAAGATGAAGAAACAATTAAAAATGTGAAAAATGCACCCAACTTAACTTTACATAAATCTAAGTCACAAATTTAGGCCAGTAATAGAAAGGGATTGTTTTTTCCCTATGGGAAAAATAAAAAACCCAAGAAGTTATTTTCAGCTCTAGAGTGATATACAATACTTTGGTTCAATGGTTTATGGATAGACACCCTTAAGCATGTATCTGGTCAAGAACTGAAAAATTATTTGGAATAAATAGTGTTGCTTGCAGTTTAATTTCTTTCTTACAAAGGATCTTTCCTTCCAAAAGAGTGGTCTCTGTCTGATACAGAAACAGAACATGGAGTATATGAAATATAACAAACACCCTGACTAAAAAAGCCTGTATTTTCTGGCGACTCCATACATAAATAATAAGTTTGAAAATCATGTTTTTAATAAGGCAGGGTGTTTTGTTGATTTCTGCAGTAGGAACATTGTAATAATTCATGCACAAGCTGACTAGGGAGAGACTGCCAGACTCCAGGACAAATAGTCATGAGGAAAGTCCCAGCAGCAAGGAAGATGGAGGGTTAGTACATTAAGCAAAAACTTTGGGAGGTCTTGGAGATCAAAAGCACATTGTTTAGAAATAGGTCTCCAAGAAGTTTGAGGCACAAGTAGACGTCCTTCCTGCATCGAGCTAAAACTACAGCCTTGCAGCAGCAGCTCAGGTAATGGGACAGACCTTGTTGCTCTTTTATTTTCAGCCAAAGTTTATGGAGTTCATGCAGCTTTCAGCTAAGATTTCAGCAGCTGAAGATTCAGTGATTTTGGATGAAGTGGAGTGCTATGTAGTCCCTGCTTTAAGGGAAGCAGTGTAAATTTCCAGCTGTCTGAAAATAGAATCTGGGGGCTAGAGCACTTTAATGTTCCAACCAGTTGCAAAGTGAGTGTCTATATATATTTTACACACCAAAAGTGAGACTTAGGTAAGATTGAGGGTCCAATAATGCTTAAAACCACTTCTGATTTGTGGCCTGATGAGCCAAAAAAAAATTTTTTTTTCTTTTTTTACCCTACCTGGGACATCTTTAGGCATATACAGATGTTCATTATGTACATGCTCTAGACAGTTATGGCAAATGGGAATTTCTATAAGCACCATCAGAAAACAAAAATGAGGTGAGGAAGCACTTAAGTTCCTGATCAATGTTCATTTCCACATGTCAGGAGGTTTACAAGCTGTAAGCACCACAATGAGGGAGGCACCAGATTTTCTGGAATTAATATACATCTTCTATCTTGATAACACTGTGTCGTAACAAATAATGCAAATAGCAAATAAAGCAAGACTAGCTTCACCAGCTGGAAAAATAAAGAGAGAGCACAGTTTTTAATTTTATTGGGGCATTCAGCTGTGAAAAGGGGGAAGTATTCTAGATTGTACTCTCAGCATTTTATTTCAGATTTTTTTGTCAGTAATTGTTTGATATGAAATATATTCAACAAGTCTTCCAGCATGTCCTTAAAGAGAAAAAGTCATGCACAGTTCATTCAAGAAATACAAATAAATGCTTGTGCCTGGGAGTTGTTTTCCTTTTACCTCAAATTTAAAAGATTGGGTTGCAGACTTCTTTCCATAGTATTTCCTAAGGTATTCCTCATCCTCATCCCCTACTAAGGACCTGGTGAATGTTTCCTCTGGCATTTCTTCTGGTGAGCTATGAGCGCTTCCTGATCCCAAACAATGCTGTGTGAGTGTTTGTGTCATGTGAAGCCTGAGCTCATTAGACACATTTTCTAGTTATTCCATTATACATAGAGATTTTGCTAAACACCTGCCGCCTCAAAAAATGGGATTTTTGGTTAGGCATGGCTGGGGAAGCCCGAGTTTTTGCTCAATGTCTAGTGTAAGCTTACTCCTTTCGGCTTAACTCAAGGCACGTCTTTGGTTTAAATTACCCAACTAATTCCACCTGAATATTGTAGTGAAAAGTGCTACACTTAAATCTTGCATTGAGATCTTATTCTACATGCCAGACACATGCTAAAATTTCAAGTCCTCTTGATATTATAGAGGCAACAAATCTTTACAGAATATGACCTTAGGTCTACTGGACTCCAAATTTCAAGTCTGCAAAATGAATAATAGCTTTTTTCCTCTTTCACTGACGTGGGAATTAAAGCCCTCCCTTAATGAATATTTCTTGGCTCTGTCAGAGCCAGTGTCAAAACTCACATTGACTCCAATATGGCAAGATTTTATCTAATATTTAGGATGTCCTTATTGCTGCCCTGTTTGAACTGTGACAAACTTTAAGTGTTCTGCATGCCCTGTAAAATATAACCTTGCTCAGTCATCTGACAATTCCCTCTGTGTCACTTACTTTTGCCCCCTTCCCTCCCCACATACAGACTTTTAACGTGTCTATAATTTTCTTGATGATTTTCATTCCTTGTTTTAATATTGCAACCATATTTTCTGGCTTCCTGCCTGGTCTCTTGGACTCATCTGACAGTGTATGCTTTCATTTGTTATTCAGCTATTTTACTATATCTTCTATGATTTTGTTTCATATTCCTTCCTATATTCTTTAAAACTTCAACCTTGACCTCTCTCTTATTTTGGTAGACCTAAAAAACAAAAACGTCTTGGATTAATGTGGTTTGCATTTCCAGCTGTAGTGTGTCTCATTTGAAAGTTTTTCTTTGCATTTGCAATATCTTTATCTGCTCTGAAGCATAATAGATTTTCAATTTATATACTGCTTTTAACATCAAGCAGTCAGTTCAAAGTCCTTTATAAAATAGGGAAAGAGGAAGTTAAATCTGAACAGTTGGTGCAAATAGAAAAGTTTTCAGGCTAGATTTAAATTGCGATAGCGTAAGGGCATTCTACATATAATTAAGTTTCTTTCTTTACTCCCAGTGCTCCCTACTTGCCTATTTTCTATTAAACATTATACTAAGTGATCATTCCATTCTTCTGCATCCTTTTTTTTTTGTTGCTAATTGATGTACATACTTGGAGGTAGTCTTCTCTTTTTCTTATAGACTTTTATGCATACATTTTTGAGTCCTTTGTTTTGACTTCACCATTATTTTTAGACATGGGCCAAAATGAAACTTCGTCAGTTGGTTGCCTGGATGCCCAAGTTTAACATCACATATAAGTCTCCAGGGCAGCTTCATTCTCTGGAAGAAACTCAGACACTATTCACTCTCAGGAATGTTAATTTACCACAAATTGCACCTCATTCCTTGAAAGTGATTTGCCTATAATAGACAGACCATGGAGAATTAAAAGAGACCTTTCTTTTCCTTTTTTTTTCTTTTTTTTTTTTTTAAACTGAGGTTATCAGATACAACCAGGATTTGCAGTTCTGGCTTGAAGCTACCAGAATAACACAAACTCAATCTGATTTGTCTAATGTCATGATGACAGGCATTATTAAAGCTTGACATGGACAGGGGGTTGTGGAAAATACTTTGATTCTGTAACCCAGAGACTTTCATAGACATCCTGTGTCACTGTAAGACTTTCTTCTTTTGTGATTATCTCTCTGCAATGTAAGAATATTGTAATGGAGCTCTCAGTGACTAATTTCCCAGAGTATTACATCTTTCTATTATAAGGAATCCTCCTTACTGTCATTCCTAGATCAGGATTATGCAGAAAGGGTAATGAGTACTCAGGGATTAATCATTACCATAACTGTGGATTGGTCTTCAGGAGAGGAAGATGTGGGAAAACATCTACCATTTACCATTCTAGAGGGATTCACAAGGCAACTCTTTATCCAGAATAAAGTGCAAATTAAAAAAATTAACTGATGGTAACAACACTAGGCTGTAATTTCTTTTTGAAAAAAACCCACAAACATCGAAGTTCCCAGCTGCTAATTTGCCAGGTACTATAAGGCACTCCAGTGGACTGCTGGACACAATAAGCAGTATACATGCATTGAGGAACATGAAAGTTCCTCGGTCACATCTCTGTGCCATGCTTCATCTTGTCTTCAGGAGCTGCTTGCCAGTCTTTAAGCCTGAAGGTCATCATAGTAACAGTGAAATTGACAAAGGAAAATAAAAGCTATTTAAACTAAACCACAAAGATGTTTATTCTGCTTCTGTTCCCTGAATTGTTATTTTACAGGAAGCTTGATGCTTCTTGCCAATGCCTATTACAAGATATCTGCTTGTCTCAGATTTGCAAATTTTCATTCAAAGGAATTTACCTCCTACCTCAGTGCCAACTTCTGAGTATAAAATGGAAATTTTTTTTTTAACATACAACAAAAAATTACTTTACAAACTTGGTTCCCTGCTTGGTTCCATTTGTCTGTGACTGAACAGTTACTGCAATCACCTCACTTTGCTTTTACATCATACTTTACAATGAATGGAAAGCATTACTAGACTCTATTTCTCTCAAAATCATTCCTGAAATGTTCTGTGATTACCTGTCTCCTCTTCTCAATGTATCATTGGAAGACAGAGTAGAGGACAGAAATACTGATGGAAAGTAAATACTGTAAGAGGCACTTGTTGAATCACTGATCTTGCTGTTAGTAACACCGATCAACACCAATTTCCAAGAGCTCTTTAAACCATGGCTTCACTCACTTTCTTTTTAGTAGTCTGTCTGACTATGGTATACTGTATGTCAAGCTATTTTACATGGAGAACTTCCTGGGTTTTGACTCTGTTTCCAACTAAAACTACCTCTTCTGGCATAATATTTAACAGTTCTTTCCAATCGAGTAATATTGATTTCAGGCTTTTTAAGTGCTGTAGCTCTACAATTGCCTTCTCTTCTGAGTATGGTCTGATTCCCTCTTTAAAGAGACTGGTTCATTCCACTCTCCATCAAAGGAACTGTTCTTCTCAGATCTTCTTTTCCTCCTGATAGAGCTGGCTCACACTCCTCTTCCCTCTGCCAGCTCTATTGGCCTACTTTGTTATGCTGTGATGGAGCCATCCTACCCTACTTGGCTGCGGTTGGCCTATTCCACTCAGCTCAGATTAAGCTCTCTACTCTTTTTTTGGTCTGATACGGTCATTCTACTGTAATCCTCTGTGCTTTTCTATAATCAGTCTGCTCTTCATTTGTAGAAAGCTGTCTTGATAATCATATTCCTTCTGTATGGAATTTAATCCAGCTATTTGCTAATGACCACCAAGACTGGAGGCTGCTTTCTCCTGGCATGTTTTTGACAGGAAACTTATATTGTGTATCTGTCATATGTTCTGTAAAGAATATGTACTTCCACATTAATGTAAAATGATCTGTATAGAGCATATTAGTACAAAGCTGTGAACAGTCCTTGTACATGGGAACCAGGAAGAAATGGACCTATGTAAATTCTAGTTAAAATATTATTATTACAGAAGTGCATATTGCAGAAGCATAAAGGGACCCCATCAGTATTACTAAAAGCTGCCTGACTAAATCCTTCATAGTGTATATCAATATCAGTGCACCTGCCCTGGGGGCTTTGCAGAAAACTTTCCAAACTGTAGTTTTCTAATGTCTAATCCCATAGTGTTTACAATTTACTAATTATTTGGCCACTGATTTGCATGAGATGTGGAAGAATTTAAAATATCCATTTGTATGTTCCTATTGACATGTCCTAGCCACAACTGTTCTAGCTGTTTCTGACAAACAGTTTCTTACCTTTCTGCACGTTTGATGTAATCACTGCTCAAAATGTGGCAGCTTTTTATTTCCCAGTAGTTACAATAATCCAGAAAAAAACACCCAATAATTAAACAACAGAGAAAGTACAATGAATTTATGAAAGTCCTTTTTGACAATGTTGGCCCATATTAATCTTTGTTCATGTATTCAGTCTATTCTATTTCTTAATTCGCCTATTCTGCATTATTAAAAAGTATAAATTCATTACTTTGAATGTTTATTTTGACTGAAGCATCGCCAGTTTTAACCAACATGCCTGTATGAATCAGAGCATGATAAAAAACATTTGACTTCATAAATCTTTTACTTCTGCATGACTAATGAAAAAAGAAAGGATCTATAAAGCCATGAATACCTTCTCAGCAAATGATACAAAAAGTTCTATAAAAAATAATTGATAATTTTGAGATCAGCAAAAAATAGTATAAATCTGTCTCCTTTATGAAGTCTCTTGTGTGAAATATGGAATGGTTTAGGCTATAAAATGTATGCTTACCAGCAGGAGATTCAGTCAACAGCTTTAAACAAAATATTAATGGATAAAAACAGAAGCCAATGTTATAGATAAGCAATTCAGAAATCATATTTATTCCTATTTTTATTCTCTTGCTCATTCTCACTTAAAATAAACTATTGCAACATTGTATGCAGTTAATTACTTCTGCTAGAAACTAAAATATTTAGTTCCAGCACCTTTTCTCAATGGACTTGCACGACCCTATTTAGAGTTTGTGTATATGGTGTGTTGCACATCTTAAAACCATAAAGACCATGTCAGGGGCTCTAAGGAATAATGAAATATTAATTTGATGGCAAAAATTAAGTGGCTTGAAGAAAGAAGCTGTTGTTTATCCCATGAGTGGCTTTTAAGACATTGATGTCTGGTTTTGAATGTGTCTATTCTTAGCCAAACTAACCACATGTAATGAGACCTAAGTAACTGTCTGACTTCAATCAAGAAGCTCATTTATGTAAAACCACCAATAGTCTCCCTGTCAGGTCCTCAGTATGAGAAAAGACACTTCCTCTTTCTGGACTCTTCTGTTTTGGTAACACTATAAAAAGTCCTTTTTCATCCCTGTGAACTTGCAGAAAAGGCATGTCCTTAAAGAAAAGACACTCCCTTCACACATAAAGAAATATTCAGCAAGAAGCACACAGGAAGCGTGCATCTTATGCATGATATCCTACTTCACTGAGAAAACAGAAATACCTAACTGACCATGAATAGGGAAACAAATAAATTAATTATATGCTTGTTAAAATAAATGAATGGTTCTGGTGCTCCACTGCTTCAAGAAAATTAATTCAATTTACAGTGCCTAAAGATCCACCTGTAGTTTAGTAGTGGTTTATATTCTGTCATCACATTTACATAAGAAATCTGGGTATGTATTTTGCTTTCAATGACTGTCAGAGGTAGTCATTGTCATATAGTCAAAATACCAATTTACCCAAGGAATACTGCACTATGTACACATTTACAGTTAGCAAAAAGCTGTTGACTATGATTTCTTTTCATATGAAATAAAAATTTAAAAGAAAAAAATTACTTCCAGAGCTATTTTTATAGTGGTTACTGGGAATAATGCAACTTCTCATTTGGTTCTTTTGGCTAATAACTTTCAGAGTAAACCAGAGAAAATATGAAAATCTCTGCAAAGGAGATTTTTCATAATCTTTTATGGTTCCTGACCATACCCGTCCTCCTTCTGTTGACGTATTCTTCAAAGCAAAGCAAGATCCTAAGAAAGCACCAGATAGTCTAAAGATCTTAAGCAACATAATGTGAAAGCATTGGCAAAATGGCAGAAGGTGGGAGAAGAGCCAGGAGAGCAGGGGGAGACTGGCAGCACAGAGGTGAGCAGAAAAGTGTCTGTTTCACAGCTCAGAGAGGTACAAAGAGCAGGAGTCACTGAACTTAACCCAAGACTAATTCTTTTGAGATGTTCTGGTGAAATCATTCTTCTTATCCCTTGAAGTTAATGATCAGAAGGACAAAACGAAACCGTAACCCGTGGTCCTTGAGCAAAATAAAAAAAAAAAAGGAAAATAAAAAGAAAAAAAGGAAAAAAGGATGAACTTTTGCATTGTGCAAGCCTCAGGACTCTTTCAAGGACAGAACAGCTGGATGTATTTTTTGCTGAATCATGTCATTGGTATGTGTGTCTTAGCAGACATGATGATTAGTATTAAAATTGTTTTTAGAGAGACAGTTGGCCTCTGAATGCAGATGTGCTACATACAGTTGGTTATGCATATATGTCAATTATTTCAACAGAAACAAGGAGAAAAGTAGACAGACTTGGATGTTTTGTTTCACTTTTATGTTTTACACACTTTGCTTTGGTGCTATGTGTCTGGTATTCAGTTTGTCACATAATTATACTAAGTCTTGTTCGCTTTAGAAAATCAGGTTTATTTTCTTTTTCAGGAAAGAGATGACAAGTGCTATTTTAATCTTTCCAAGTAGCTTCAATATTAAGCATTCCTATGACATATCAGTTTGTTGAGGGAAGGCTACAGATTTAAGTTACCACGTTTGGAATTTTGTCCACTCACAGGTAGATGTGACAGCCAAAAGTAATAGAGGGAGAAGAGTTTGGAGTTGGATCTCAGTTAAGGTTATACAGCATCAACAGTGTCAGGCAAGGGAGCCATTCAGCAGACTATATCTTCTATGCAAACCACTGAACGTCTCCATCTGACAGCTTTTCAAAATAGCTACGCTTGGCACCACTTCTTTGGGCACAATATGTCGTGGATAATTTATTTAGTTTATATATTCAGCTGTGTACTAATTAACTCTTTGTCTTTTGGAGTTCTGCTTTTCTGTTTAATGCATTGAACATTTCAGTCCAAGGGGAGATATTCTTTTGGCATTTACCTGGGTTGAATTCAGAGCAATTCAGATGACTTCAGTTGACTTATATTGCCTTTAGAGAGCAGAATTTGATCCTCTCAGTGGAATTAACAAACAGCTATAATTACGTCCATTAAAAAAAAAAAAGGCAAACAGATTTTACCTTCCTTTCTCACTATTTGTTTTTTATGTGTCAAAGGACACTTAACAGAGGACAGCACAAAGCTTTTCAAGGAGAGTCACTCAGACCAGTAAAGTCGACAGCAAGACAGAAGCTAGATTTTGAATTGGCCCCCATTAAAATTGCTCAAGGGACAGCAACTTTCAAGATTTTAATTTTTAAATTTTGATCCCAAGTAGTGGGACTAACCAGAGGCAGTTTGTTCTGAGGGAAAAGTCAATGCAAAGAAAATCAAGGCTAAAGCTTGCAACATTTTGCAAGAGGCAAGAAATTAAAATGGAATGCTCTGAAATTCACTCACAAATAAGTTACTTTGATTTTTATTTTTAAATTTGTTATTATAAACAGAACATTTAGAAATAAAAACATTTAAAATTAGAGCACTGTAACACTGTTATATCTATGTTCCAGTGTTTTTTTTAAAAAGCTAATTATAACAAAATTAGAACTGACCTTCTACTGTGTTGACAGGGCTTAATATTTCAGACAAATATGACTCCAACTAAGTTTCTCTGACCAGGGCCACTAATAATTAATGGAAGGTTTTGAAGTTCCCATCACAGAAGCATGTGGACTCCTGAGAATTTAGGAGCCAGAAAAAGAGATAAAGTAGCCACATTTCATCATATGGATGTTCCACATATGGAACAAGGAATTTGATGCTGTTCATTGGTTGACAAACTCAGTTCTCAGATTTTGAGAAAGTCAAAACTTTGTGACAGGATTAAGCTGATACGCCTGACTGTGGAATGATGAGCTTTGGCTCAGCCTGAATGATGTTCAGCATGAGTCTGAATGGTGTTCCCATGCACAGCAGAGGAGAAATTATAAAAAAAATTCTCTTAGAGAATGGAGAGGAGAGAGACAGAGCAGTGGAGGAGAAGAAAATACATAGACATAGCATATGTTACACATTTAAAAGAAAAATTGCTTACTGAAGAGCATAGAAGAACCAATACGTTTGTTTTTCTTATTTTATTTAAAATTCACTCATGTGGGGTGAAGTGATATTGTGGCAGCCAAAGCGCTAGAGTGGAGGTCAGGACTTTGCTGCAACTGTTGCTAAATGCTTGGTAGCCCCAACTGCACAAAAAACCTCAGGCAGAATCTTCACACCGACCCAGCAGTCTGGCTCGGAAGCAACAACATTTCCCAGAAATTTACAGTCTGGCACTTCCCACTTGTGTACCAGCCTGCTCAATATCCAGGCTCTCTGCAAGCTACTTTTCACTTTGGGATTCACAGTAAGCATATTGAAAGCAATGGAAAAATTCTCATTGATCTTAAGGGCCTTACAGACAGACCTTCTGTGAGTGCAAATGCTCCAAACACCAAGTTAGAGATGTTAATGTGAGTTTTTCATACAGTGAGGTTGTTACAGAATTGTATATAAACAGTGTTTTAAAGTGTGGAGGAATAACCATTTAGTGAGTGAGATGAAATGGGGACATGTAAGTCACAGAAACATATTTTAGTAATTTGATTATATGAAAGCAAAGCAAACAAATTGCTATGAGTTTAGCAATTACCATCAATTTACTAGCAATTATTAGCAATTTTTTTTCCATATTGGATTGAGAGATTCAAGCTATTCTATTTATTTATTTGTTCTCTGTTCTTTGTTTTTATTTTATACCTCTGGGATAATTAGCAGAGTCGAAGATGGCAGAGAACAAAAACGCCTATTGACCTTAACAGGTCTTAGAAGCAGTGGTGAGGAGTGGCACAATGGCCAAAGGGAAGATCTGGAGTAGTTAGGAATCACACATTGATCCATGAAGAGGGACAGGAGATGACCTGGATGATTTAGGGGTCTTGTGGTATCCTACAAAGAGAAATCCATCTCACTATGATGCTCAAGTTATTAATTTTTTTCCCTTTTAAAAAGAAAAAATAATTAATTGCACTTTACTAAAACCAGATATCAAGGGAAAAAAAACCCAACTGGTGAAGCTCCAGTTAGCAAACGTTTTCAGTACCCCGAGGTGTGTGTATAATGGGGAGTCTGTCCCATGTAACAGACACCTCAATCACTCTTGAACTTTTACTATTGTAAAACAAACACAAGCCAGAGACGTGTATATGTAGAAGTCTAAACAGATTAGTTTACTCACAGACAGTGAACCGAACAACAAACAAACAGAAATTAGGATAAAGGAGATCAATACACAGCAACGCAAGGGGAAAAGTTAGCATCTAAATCTAAATTGCTGACAACTAACACATTCATTGCTCTTTCAAAGGAGAAAGAGCTGGTTCAGCACCTGGAATGAGAACATAGGCAAGAATGGCATTTACATTTTTGTGGCTCACACAGCCATCCTATGAGAATGGATTATAGCATACAGATGAAAATAAGCATAAGCCAAGCTCTGGGGCTGCATTGCACTTCTAGCTACTTTTCAAAGAAAATTTAAACTATGAAGATTGCAAATATACCAGGTCCCACATCACAGTGACAAACACAGTATACAAACACTAAACCTGGCGCTGTGTTTAGATAGCCCTGATCAACCAGACCAGACTCCTGCTATCGTGTTTTCAAAGGGAATTTGCTGAAGCGTAATAGAAAAATGTGTACGAGACAGAATCAAATGTACCAACATTTTTAAAGTAACAGATATTGCCTTAAGCATTCCTCTTGAGCCTTGAAAAAGAAATATAAAAAATTACCAAGTCCTACATTGCAGCTGTTCCTCAATGGTCCTGGTGGCATTAACTTCTAAAACTTTAATTTTCTAAATTCCAAGCATACCTAAGACCTATTTTTATGCACTTTATTATCCATGCCTGATTGACATGGTAACCATGGCATCTTTGCTGTGATGAGGAATTCAACTTAAAAAAACAAATAAATAAAAGAATTATAATTTACAACTATAGAGATTCACATAATGTGATAATAAAGAGGATACATGATGAAACCTGACAGGACGTTGAGCTTATTGCACAAGTGTGGACAGCTGAAAAGGCAAGGAATAATACAGTTGTCACTGGACTGTTTCACCTTAACACCATATAAACAAAAGCACTGTTGTTAATCGATCCAACTCTTCAGCTGTGTAATCCCAGAGTATTAATGCTAAATGTGAAAACTGTAAACCTCCAGCTTTGCTGGGTACTTAAAACATATGACTATACAGCAGTCTGTTTTGGTCAAGAAATTATTTTGATGTTTGAAATCAGGACATACATGTACAGAATATATGCCTAAATAATGTTTTACATTTTTTTGTGCCTTAATGTTGTTCTTTGTTTTCTGTAATACTCAATTTCTACTAAAATGGTAATGAATTTTAGTGGTACAGAAAGGCACAGAATAGACACTGAAACTGTATGAGAAATGGCTTAGCAGTATGTACTCTACTTGGTTTTTCCACAGACATTCTGTTATAGAAGAAATACTAAATTTGCAACAGCTCTTAAAAAAGAAAAACCTAAATACTTCTTAAAGTATATGGTCTTAAAGAGTAACTTTCTTTGAAGAATTGCATTTTCATTCTGGCAATGCTTACTTCAATCTCACCATTTATAAGAATACTTTATTTTTCAGTAATACCTAGCCATGTGCTGATATCGAGTGTACAGCCTGGCACAAGAATGATACTGAGATGGTCTTTAATATAATGTCAGTGTGCTAGTCACAGCTATTTATCCTTAATATTAATCAGCTTATATTTTTATACATACACGAAGGTATTTTTCACACTTTTTCACCATAATAAGGAAATCCATATCTGACTTGAAGTTTAGGTTCAGAATTGAAATAAGAGGTACTTAAAAAGTAGGTTTGTATCAGTCACATAGGTTTTTTTCTTCAACAATTATCAACTAGAGAACAATATACAATGAGTAACACTATCTTGTACAATTTAGACCAACTGAAAGGATTTTTTCCCAGTCTTAGCTAGGTCCCTTGCATTTCATATTTTCCTACATACCTCTTCATGACTAATTGGAGTAACTTAAGCTTGCACTCTCTTGGATATTATTCACTGTCAGCTTTCTCTCCTGAATAAACTGATCTCTTGAAAACTTACTTACATAGCACACAGGAGGAGAAATGGAGGAGAAGCAATCACTGTCCAAAGAGAGGTGGAAAGAGGAGGCTGAATGAAAAATAGATAGATATGAATCACACATGCCAGATGCTGAAGTAAAGCCTGTTTATCCCTAATAAGTTGGTGAAGTTGCGGAGAAGAGTTTATCCGTGCGAATATAGGATTCTTGTAGTATTGCCAAGGTCAGTGATAATGGATGGTGATCAGCTCAGTAAATGCTGGTTGTGCAAGTTAAAGTTGCCTAGGGACTGCTTTAACCTATGCACCCAATTTTTTTTCTAAGCCTACAAAACATTTCGGAAATGAAAACACACATAACATGCCTATGTGGACCATGTGTTCTTTGTTTTCTACTTTCCTAAGTAAGCCCTTTTCCCCCTCTATTTTATATTTTCTTTATGCCCTGGGTTCTTGAAGATGGATGTCTAATTGCACTTTGAGTGACAGATTGGGGTAGTGCCTTTCATTCACATTGCAGAAACCTCCAGGATCCGCAGGGTGCAAGCAGGGGCAGAATAGAGCGCTTAGCTTTTAATGGATGGTTAAGAAGTAATGAAAGGAGAATCAGCTTATCTCGGGGTGCCCTGTGGGCTACATTGTTTTCAAATAGCTTTTAGCTGGGACTTCTTTTCTCTTTCTAAGGTTATATATTGTTCAAGTGATTACCTCAAGAAACATGACTGTTTCAGATACACCCCTTAGATACTACAGCTGTAGCCACTACTCTAAATTGTGTAAAAACCAGTTTGCATTGTACTGATAATGCCAAAAGAGGCTACTGAGCTCAGTTTATGGTGAAAACTATTATAGTCCTTCTTTCAGCAAAGAAAGTGGTTCAGATCTGATCCACTAATGCACTGCATGTGTCTGGCTTCCGGGTAAAACCAGCTAAGATTACAGCAGATGTGAGGATTTACAGTGTACCTCGGGACTTGCAGTCCCCCCTGAAGAGGTTATCCACTGCTATTTTAAGGACATCAACTGCCCAAGACCTTTTAGATTTCTAGACTTGATATAAGCTGCATAAAATGGTTTCTCTTTCTCTCTTGAAGTATCACTTCAGTTTTATTTATGCAATGCCCACACCTGAAATTATTTTACAGGACAAAGTGATCCATGGCAATCTGAAATTATCCAGCTACTCAATTGAATACTAACTTGAATTTAAAGCATATTGGGTTTAAAAATATGGTGAGCTGAGTTAAAAGGGTGTCGTTAGAAAAGATCATTCCCATAAAGGGAAACTTGCACAGAAGAATCAGAGTTTTGAGACAGACCCAGAACATTGTCACAATCAATGGAAAGTTTGCTGTAAAAAAATCTTTCCCTGTGGTTTCTGGGAAGAGATAACATCTAAACCCTGTTGCCTCCATTAAGCAGGCAGGATGATCACTTCTGGACATTATAAACCTTTGAGAGTTGTGGGAAGTTTCTGAGCAAATTCCTTAGAGTTTGCAGTGAGCACAGGGAAAGAAGGTGCCCATATTCCACCTGCCCCTCACCTCCATCAGGAAGTGAGAACCTCAGGGTGCAGAGACGTTTGGTTTTGCAGAGGTGGGATGTGTGTGAATGTGTGTTCCCATGTCCTTAAGAATTCCATGTGCAGACACACTCTTAACAACCATATGGAAACTTTGATATAGTGTGTATAGTAAATGCTTACCAAGAACTTGTTTTCTCCTGAGCATATGGAATCCCCAGAATAGTATTAAAAAAATCTGTCTGAATAAAATAAGAAATATCAAAATGCTTATCCAAGGCAAAATTGAGCAACTTTGAAATTGTTACTTTTTAGTTTTGCTATTCTATTCTTTTAATATCATATCCATTCTCATCTTGCTCATTTTCTTGTCCAATATAAATTTGACTTCCAGTCAATTTACTTCCCAGAGAATTAAAGGAAAGGGTGTGGTCTACAATTCATACCAAGAAATAACCACTCACTCAATTCTTAAAATGACCACTTTCCTTAGAATTGAAAAGATAAAAGTAAGGAACTTAAAGTTACCTGGTTCAGAAGATGTAATTAATGTTATTTACCTTGACTATAACGTTCCAAATTCCAGTGAAGTCAACAGAAAGAATCCTATTGATTTTGGGTCAAGTACCAGACACATTCAATTGTAGTATTTAAGGTAAGTATCTAAGTTCAATACAAGTGCTGTGCTTTTAGAGGTTCACCCAACTCATCTGACATTTTATGCAAAATATCTTGGATAGCCAAGGACGTAACCTACTTCCGGCAGTCAGCATTTCCTTGTCAAAAGTTTACTAACACCTCTTGCTTCCAATTTTAGCTGGTATTAACAAAATCATTGCTTTAACCACTGAAAATGTATCATGCAATCGACTTTTGATGAGTGGATAAATCAAGTTTGTCAGGAGAAGGATCCTGAAGTTTCAACATGTCTTTCCAGATTTACTTTTATCCTTTGATGTCAGTGTTTAATTCCAGGAAATTAAACTTTGAGTATCAAAAATATTTACAGTTCAAATGCCAGTGATTGCTTTGCAGGAGAGACTAAGGAAATAGAGAGCAGTAAGCAAACTGAAGACGATACTGGAGATGTTAGCTGTTTATTTATACATATTACTCTTCAACTGAACACTCAAACAGCTGATATACCTGAGAACTAAAACATCATATATATACACAAATGTATAGGTGATATGTTTATATATGTATAATGTTCTAGGATTCTGTGTCTTGACAAATATTCCAGGTAGTTTACATGGTAACTGAAAGAGTGTTTACATGCACAGAAATATACACATGTACACACACCCTACACAGCTTTCCAAATGCCTCTTCCCTTCCTTGAAGCTTTACAAGAAGGTACACATTTATTTTTAAAAGACATTTCATTAAAAATATGCTTCCTTGGAAAGTGGTCAAGAATAAAGCCGTGCTTCTGCTTGGCAGTAAAAGCGGTACAGCAGGCACCATGCTGCAGCTAAAGAGCATCGCAATCTGCTTTACTACAGCTGCCTGTAGTAGTCACAGGCACTTCCCAGGATAAATCACTGGCACTCCTTCTTGAATTTTGATTTCCCATTTCTTTCTTCTCACTCTCGTCTCAAAGTTTTCAGTCTATGTTCCTTTCCTGAGTGGATAAAAGTGGAGCAATGAGAAATATAATTAGGTTATTAGGAAGACAATCTTTGATTGAACTAGTTTTCTTGGGTTGGCTTGGAAACTTGTTTTGCTACAGTCTGCTCCTGCAGTTTAAGAGAATATCTCATTAAAATAAAGTTTGGGTGGCTCTCATTTGTTAGGAATAAGACAGCAAACCAACTGACCTTCAGTATCTATTCAGGTCAGTAGATAAACGTCACAGTCTTCTGAAAACACTGATCCATTTCACTGTTCTAATAAGCTTTACCAGGGCTCTAGTTTTTAGAATATATTTCCCATGATTAAGACTAACTGAAAGCAGTCAGCAGAGAGTTTTTAAAGATGCATTTTAGGCAGCATAGCAGCAGTACGTTTAGATGTCCCATGTGTTAGCATTTCTGAACAGGTATGAGAGTTCTACTTCAATTATTTATTCTTCTCAAAATCTAACCTCTCTTTTTATTAAATATTAAAACATAAGAAATTTTTGAAAGACACTGTTTGCATTGATAATGGTGATTCTCTGAATTACTTTTAACTAACTTACTAATTGAAAGCTGAGTTTGAAAAAAGTGAATTAAGCATCTTCTGGGAATGGGATTGTAACAGTGTTTTTCAAGGTTACTTTCTCTTCATTAAAAACTTTGTAAAATAATAATGAAGAGGAAACCATCTCATTAAGGAAAGAATAAGATCACTCATCAATTTTACTGCTCTTCTCATCTAACTTTATATCGGTAGGAGCGTAGAAATGCCTTGCATTTCTTAAGAATTCTTTGCCCCACATTCACTGTAAACAGAGAGGAGCCATAATTATACTTCATTTGATCCGTATCAAAGCTACTGATCCATGTATCGATTTACATAAAGTAAAGCACATAAAACATTTTTGCTTTTCACCCTTACTTCACCACCTTCTAACGAAAGTTTTCCTTTGCAGACTTCATTTGAATATAAAAATCTCCCGTTGAAATTTGCGATGTTAAACAAACCATACCAGTCATTCAACTTTTTAATTAAGGATTCAGTGTTCCATCCCTTTTCAGACATTAAAATTCAGGTGCAGTCATTAATCTTTCTAAATGAATTCACCTGTGGCTAATACTGATGTATTTTCTATGAGGCTTGTCATGGACTGCATACTGCATGCATAACCACTCTACAGTTAATTACACAAGGGATTATCGTTAATGTCATAAAGATAAAGCCTTGCTAGAAGCATTACAGACATTTTTTGAGCAATGACTTATTTCATTTTTGTTAACTATCTAAGTATCTAAGAACAATAAAAGTTTGTTTATGGCATGGAAGAATGAATGGCAAAGTTCAGAGAACTCCCAAAATCAGAAATCATGGCCAGAGCAGCTGATCACCTCTTTCTTGTCTTCCCTGTATCATTTTCACACCTACACTGCTAAGCAGCAAGAGAGAAAATAAAACAAATACTATAATCTTTTTAAGATTCATATGTTAGAAATCTATATCAACTATTCCTCTCTAAAAATATGAAAAGCACAGATAATGAGAACTCTAATTTATAGCACTACATACCAATCAGCCAAGGAAGAAAAAAGGTCAAAGGTTGTTAAGGGAAAAAACAATCTCTGAATGGCAAGCAGTGTAGTTTACAAGAAAGTTCATGAAAACATACATCGTACAGTGTTCCAGTGGAAAAAAACTTCAGAGAAAACAAGAGAATAGGATATAAATTGCACGAGGTTTTAGTATTCTAAGGTTTGAATTTTTTAATTAGATATTATCAATTAGAAATGCAATTCTGGCTAAAACCATTCTGTCTTGTAGCAGACAACAGTCTGCTACAAAATGTTGGTAAAAGACTTGCCATCATCAGCAAAACTGGAAAGCATTTCCTTTCAGTTGAGCTCATAGGCACTGCTCGTGTTACAGCTTGAGTAGGCTTGTCTTAGCCATCCAGAGAGATCTAATCAACGCAGAGCAAACATGAAATAAACATGTGTAGTTAAAAACAAGAACAACAACTTTGTTTAAAAGATAAGATAATACAGTAGAGAAAAAGATTTGATTTTCAAGCCCATTGCATCTGTTTTAAATTAACTTCAGTTGATTTACTCCTGATTTACACTATTAGAAGACAATCCCCAAGATGTTCTTAAACTATTGAAGAATTTGAAATTATCTACATCAGTGAAAAACACAGAATGAGAAAAGGAATAACAGTGTGAAAGGTTCAAACCCAACAAAATCATGACAGAACTGTCTTTAAAATAGTAACTAATGAAATAAAAAATAAAATTTCATTTTTATTTCCTAATATTTTAATGGATAAGAGGAGAGATGGAAAGGGAAGACTATGTTCTTCTGATTCAAATATTAAATAAGTTCCAGTCAAGAATGAGTAATTTTTAGTCTGAGTAGCATTGTAGCACAAAATAAATAAAAAGAACCAATCAGAAGCCTGACGTAATGATTTACTGTGTGAGGTCTACAGTGTGAGATCTTATTCGTGTGAGACTTTTTTTTAAAATTTCCTCTAGTTTTAAACACATAAAGCTGAGGGGCAGTGGGACAGAATCACTCACTTCAAAGCTTTTTTTCCCCACTTTTCTTTCCTGTCTGTTAAATCCCTCTGGGCTCACTTCTATAAACAATAACAGATAATTAGTTTTATGCATTTAATTTGATTTAAATTGATTCTAGCAGTTATCCAGTGATGTTGCAGAAGCCATCAAGCCAGTCAGTGGACACACATTCACCAGCAACTTCACAAATGACATGAATCAAACAATGATCTCTTTCTACATATAATGTTATAGGTGCCATAAAAATATTCTGTAATTTAAGGCACTTTATTTATGTAAGAAACTTAAATTTAACTATGTCTGGAGTTTTCCTCATGCAACCCTCCCTGATCTATCTATTTTATTCTGTTCTTCATTGTTACAGTATCAAGATTCCATGAAAGATATTCAGACAACAGCAACAAACCATTTATGAATTCACCAGATCTTTGAATTTTGGGATAGGAGCCTCAGCTGGAATAGTTTTATGGAAAGTGGCTGTATGATGTGTTAGGTGAAGAGGCTGCAGTTCTAGCTTCAGTAGGCGAACTGTCAGTGAATATTAAAGTTAATTTGGGAAATAACCTATTTTCTTGCCTGAGGTCAGTGATAACTCCTAACACATGCCAAAGTGCTGCTCTGTTTCTATGCATCAGTAGATGCATTTTTCCTTGTCTATTAAAAAATAGTAGCCTTTTACCAAAAATACCTATGAAATTGTCATTAAAAATGGAATATTCTTAAACTACAGATTCATCATTACAAGAAAGTAGCAACTTTCTCAAAGTACCTTTTTTCAGTTTTTCATGTTTCTTTTTTTCCCCTTCTCATGACTTTTTTTTTTCTTGAATAGTTTCATTTTTTATGGTAAGGTTTCTTCTCAATCTTGAAAGCTTTTATAAAAAAAAAATTACCTTGTGAATGTTCTTTGCCTTTAGAAATTTGAATTCACCCATCAGTTCAAAGAAATACTTTTTTATTCAAAGATAACTCCAAAGGGTAAGGAGCAATTCTGACTATACATGATGTATTGTTCTCTTGCCCCTTTTGATTTAATATGATAATGGTCACCATCAAAATATAGTGAAAACAAAAAGTTCTAAGAACAAACAAAACCCTCAAACCATTAATTTTATTTTGTTTTCTGTTTGCTTTCATGCTCGGGGTAGGAAAAAAAAGAAAACTATGTTTGAGGGTAAACTAAAGAAACTTCAGGTATCTTTAATGTTTTACCCTTTCTCTTTTTGTTCTGGGGCAAGGCATCCATAACAACTATATTAAGTTACTCTGTGGTAGAAAGAACAGTAAGATATTTTATTACCTCAGAATATTTTAGGCATGCTGCAGGAAATAAATAGTGCTGTCACAGTCTCTTATTTATTTCATTTTGAGAATGAATTTGGTGCTAATGAGGTTGAAGGGCTGATAGCAAAGTCTAGAGTGAGGCACAGCATGGGCAGGTGCTCTGAAAGCTTCTTCAAACAGTTCTGTCAGCAAGTGCACTTTAATCCTGCTTTGCAATATCCCTGCTTGCCATCAAAGTGCCAGTTCCTGCCAGGTGCTGAGTGCCCTCAGCTCTCACTGATGACAACGGCAGAAGAACTTCACATGGCGAGCTCAGTGCTTGGCAGAATCAGGATCAGGGATTCAAGCTCTAGTGCAGAGCTGGAAATTAAACCAAATATTTGTCAAATACAGACGTTTGTCCTAAGGACAAAGGCATTGGCTCTGAAAAATCTTTAGGTAGTGGTACAATTACCTTTGAGATCTAGATTGTCTAGCGGTCATCTTAGTGCATTTATAGTTATGATATTTGCCATTATATAGATACTTACATTATGTAAAATTTAAATATTAGAACAGTCATCAACCATATGATAACTACGCATACCATGCTTGTTGATAAAGCAGAGAAGCCAAACGGTTTGTCTGAACATAATAAATAATGGAGTTGATTCTGTTAGAGTCTAAAAATGGAACATTTATATGTGTGTATGCATTACACAGGCCAAACTGGCAGGACTCCTGGATACCAAGTCACCTGTGCCTAGATTTGCACTTCTGTCTCAGAATTGTTTTTGAAAGAAGTAATCTGAATCCCATGCTTTGAAGAGTCAAAAAGTTTCTTCTAGCTGTGGCCTTCTAGCCCCAATATTGAATGGTGCTTAGCTTTCCAAGCTCCTATTGTGTTCAGCTTCTACTCTACCATAATACCACACTTCTAAGACTGAAGGCCATGAAATCCTCACATGATACTGTGGGACCTGCAGAGAGAGCAGCCTTCATTCCTACAGATTAGTTGATCGGGATGTCCAAGACAACATGAATCCTGACAGAAGTATCTCCCAAGTATGAGTTTCTTCTTGTTATGGATTCTCTGATGTCTAATATAGGCTTCAGATGATCTTTCCCTCCAAGGTGTTGCTGATAGACCTTCTCTTCTACCTGGCCTCTTACCATCACAAGACATATGTTAACAGATGCTTACCATTCAT
>BJBW01005845.1:10912-27337 GCA_004320125.1 Scolopax mira
TCATTGCCAAATTGTGTCATCCTACCTGCCGTGGTTTGCCCTCGCTCCACCAGCACCGTGTCACAGCCTCCCACTGTGGGTGTGTGCCCCCAGCCACACTGTGGCTCACATCCTGCCCCTGGAAAAAGATGAACATTGCCAGCTCCTTCAGCCTTCTTTTCATGAGAGTGTCTCTGCAAGTTTGTGCTATCTGCTTGGTTGCTTTCTCATTGGGGCATGCTCTTTAAACAGGAGGATGACATAATGCAGTTGCAGAAGAAAAAATACCTTATGGGGTTTTTTTTGATACTTGGTTATTGTTCTTTTAGACATCAGAGAAGTATTTTGTTTATTGTTGTTCTGTAGCCTATGTGTCATGTCTCAACACTGAGAAGTAAGAAAGCTTTTTTTTTTTCCCTACTGAACTGTTGAGAAAATGTCTCCTTTAGTCTTCCAGTTCTCTTAAGGAGATAGTGTCAAAAATAAGTTATTTTTGATCTTTGAAGGCTCGGAGATAATAGAAGGAAACTTTTTGTTTCAGGAACAGAATTCAGCACCTCTATACTGTTACGCTCTTCTTGCTTTTCTGGGCTTTCTCCTGTTTTTCTGGGATTTGCTTTATTGCTAAGAATGTTGGGGTTCACTAAAGATTGCCTGCAGCATCAGGAAAGTTTACATTCTTTTCCCACAGAGTTACCGGGGGAAATCAGAGAGGTGTAGATATTCAATCGTTTGTGAAACTGCATACACATTTCTCACAGAAAGGGAAATTTCGGAGCAACTGCCCCTCATTTTTTGCTGCCTTCATTTCTATTCAACTGCAGGCTGAGGCAAAGAGCTTATTTTTGTTCCCCTCCTGCTATCTAGCCATGGCTATCTAGCCACGTCTAACCAGAGCTGATGACGTATGCTTTATGGCAATTTGTTCCTATTGAAGATACATCACTGTTTCTGCTTTGTTAGGGAGGTAGTGCCTCTTCCTCTGCTTTCAGAGAGTTGCTGGTACAGACGGGACAGTAGCCAAAGGGAGAACCCTGCTGTCCATGTTCAATACATGGACATTGCCCTCTACTCCCTACAATAACCGTGAGAGTAGAGGGACGTTGTCACCAGCTGAACTTAGTTGATACCCAGTGGTCTTCTGTACCCTGAGAGCGTGAGGGATTCTCTGTGCCTTAACAGTAACCAGTTCCAAAGGGGGAAAAAAAAAAGAAGTTGTACTTCTTGGCTTTGTTTTCAACCCTGACTGTATTCTTTCTCGTTGAACTTCAGTGGTATTGTTCTACCCGCTGTATTTTCCTCCCATCTGACAGCTTTGTGGAGCTGGAAGATAGCAGTATTCAGATTGGAAGGAGACATAATTTAATTCCTGCATTTCTAGAGAAAAAAACAAAATAGCCCATTCCAGCAGTGAGGTGCAGGGGGTTGGCAGAGGATGAACGCATTCACTCAGTTCTCCAACTTTTGCTGGAGGCAAACCCAGTGATCCAAACTTTCTGGGATGCATGAACGCCCTCCTTGCTCTGCAGTAACCCTTCATCTTACATTCCTGTCTTCTCACCCGATCTGACTTTCTCTACACAACTCCTGGATTCCTCATTTGTTCCTTCTATGTTGCTCAGTTTTTAAAATCACATTTTTTCTTCATATTTCTTCCTTACTTGTCCTTGGAGTCCTATCTGTGGCAATGGGAGCCTGCACACTTTCTACTCTGTCCTCTCTGCTCGACTGTCTGGTGTCTTCTGGTGAGTGAAAGAGGAGCTTTGCCTCCTGAGCTTTATGCTGACAGATTGATGCCACAGAACTGAAATGCCATTCCTGCTGTCTCTCTTCTACCTCCTAAAATTTAGGTAGTATATATTTATTTCTTCACTTTCTGATAGAAAGTAGTTTCCTGGTAAAGTACGTGAGGATTTTTTTAATTTGCAGTCCTTGCCTGCTTTGTGCAGGGAGCAGAGAAGATATCTCACGTTGTTTCTCCCCTCAGAACCCCAAGTTGTAGTGGAAGGTTTCACTTACAGTTCAAGTCTCCTCCTTTCTTGCTCAGACTGTGATGAAGAACTTGTATGGGTTTTGCTTGCTTTACCTAACGGAAATGACCTGACTAAGGATTTGTGATTGTTGGTTTCTTTTGAACTATAATGGAATTAAATTGTTGGGTTTTCTTGAACTATGATGAGAACTCTTCCTTAGTTCTTATTGCCCATCCCTTTTATGCACAACTCAGTGGTCTCTCAGGAGGCCTGTGGCAATTACAAGTACAAGGCATCTTCCCTGCCTTGCCATCTTACTGACTTTTCTCGTGCACGTTACAGTTCCTTCTCTGGAAACCCACACCATATAACTGAAGCTGGAAGGAAGGAATCTCATAGAGCTCAAGGATTCATGTCTTCTTCTCATTGCTGTTGCCATTACCACTTAAAATTGTTATAAAGGCTTAAGAAAAGAGGGGTGGGATGTGTCTTTTGGTTTGTTTGTTTTTTAAATGTTTCACTGCACATAGTGTTTGCTCTGTCAGGGACACTGTGATGTTCCAGTTTTGACACTGAGGGGTCAGTTTGAGGTGTTTTAGGCACAAAAGAAAAAAACCAGGCCATTTAGGTTTGTCTCTAACACAGCAGCCAGTGAAAATGTAGGGTGGGGTAGGTCATTTTTTGTTTTCATTTGAGGGAATTTTTTTTTTTGGTGTAAATTTGCATATGTGGGGAAGAAGTAAATTGGCAGAAAGAAGTAATATCTTGTGCGGATATTGATATGACACTGGGACAAAGCTATTGCAGGATATAATTCAAATCGTTCACTCCCCCCTTTCACAATTTGATTGGCTTGACCCCTCATGTTCATTTAGAAATACCACCTCTTTCTTTTCTGAGTCACCCTGCTATAACTTTTTGTCATAAACCCGACTGGACCTTGCTCACAAATTAGAATAAAATCTTTTTTTTCTGTTTTTTGACAAGTCACATCTGAACCAGAAGCAATGAAAGTAATTTTATGTGGTCTGTTTTCCTGGCATTTTAATAGAAGGACAGAAATAGCAGAAATTGGAGAAGAATAATGACATAAGTACTTGCTCATATACGTTGATATACTTACATGGTTTGTTCTGGTAGAAAATACACTAAGCAAAGTTACTACTCCTGCTAACCTTGCTCCTTCTCTTTCTAGTAATGCTGTCAATAAAAAGATTCAGATTTTAGGTCTAAAAGTGAAGATTAGCTCAAAGATGGCTAAATTTATTCCAAATAGTACCACTTTTGAAATTTCAGAGAAAACTCTGACCTCTTTCTTCATTTTAGTTTAAAAAGATCTGGTTAATCTGACTAATATTATTATTCCTATCCAAACATTTTGGGGTTTACCTGAACCTAACATCTGTTCCTTCAAAGTGCATTGTTCATAGCAGAACTGGAATGTAATGTCTCTTTCTTACTGGAAATCTCTACAGTATCATCAACATCATAAGGTTATGATTAAGAAAATCAATCCAGTATTAGATCTGGATTTCTCAGCTTCAGTGATTTAAGAGACACACAAAAGTTCTGTCTGATTCAGAAAGAAAATTTTCATTGATCTGAATTAAATGACCCAGAGTATTAATTTTCAGAGAAAGAACAGTGTTTTGTTAGTGTGAGACCATCCAGTGCTTTGAAAATATGGGTGAAAACTGTATTTCAACTTGACTCTGCACATGAAGCTGTATTCTAAGTACTTTCCACAGCACATTCAAAGCCGTAGGATACTGATTAAATGAACTGTAACTTACTTTCTGGGGTAGGTACTGAAAAACTGCTTCCTACTCCATAGAGTAGGAATTGTTCTGGAAAACTCTGTTAATAATGGATAATACCAGAGAGGCTGGAAGCGTTGAAATCAGACTTCTTCCAAGGCAGCACCGAATTGCAGTTATCGTGAACTGTCTTGCCTGGCTTGGCCAAATCCAGACTTCCCATGAGTGAAGACTGTGGCGAGCAAGAAGAGCTGAAGTTTTCTCCCTTGGCCTACTGTCCTTTAACAACCTATGAGAGCGGACACTGTCTAACTCAATTATTTGTGACCTGGGACTAATTTAATTCAATTCCACAATGGCACAGAACCAAGTGCTGGAGACCAGCAAGCCATTATTCCCACTGAAAAAATACCCTTGTGTGGTATTATTATTTGAGGAGGGACAGTGCCTGAATTTGTGCTGTGAGTCTGGCATGAATTTGGTCTGGATTCATTCAATCAATGGTGTTGGCAAACTACAGAAGTTGTTGCCATTTGAGCCTTATGAAGTGAAACGTAAAGGGCAATTAATTCCGGGTGCAGGATTCAAAATCTAGTTTGTTCTCTTCTAAGGATCTTCGTGGGTTGTTTCAGGGCAGAGAGGATCCCTTCCTGAGATTGGTGTATACATATATGTATAATGTATCGATTGCAGGAAAAATACTGCACCTGTAAAAATTGAATGGATTTTAAGTACCGTAGGATCTAGCTATGGGAGAAATTTTCTATCAAATGTGAATGGAATTACACTAGGAAAAAAGAACACTGAACGTGCTAACAGTAATAAGCTTTCCATTGATTATTACAACATGTTTTCATTTTGAATAGGAAGTGGCATGGGAAAAGTGAAACAAACCAGTAGGAACACATCTAAGCCATTAAAGGTTTCTTCAGCCTGTCAAGTCTGTGTGAAACGGATGATCAAAAATCAAGAGGGTTTGCATCAATAAATTCAAAATTCCAGTCACACCCATGCACATTTTCACAAATGAAAGCAGGTGGAGGGTTTTATGTCTTTTTAAAAGTGTTTGCATTTTCCCGTTTATCTGTGTATTTTGGTGAAACAGTTTGGACTGCTTCTTGGTGCTGTTTGTTTGAAGTTGAAAACTAATGCAGACTGAAATAGCGGAGGCGGTTGGTCGTGGAGGAACTTCAGCGAAGGAGAAAGTGAAAGGTGTGAGATCATCACTCATTCTCCTGAATTCAGTAGTGCAGAAGCTAGTTCTAAAATATGCATTAACTATGGCATGAGTGCATTTATAATCTTTATGGAAAGAAAAAAAAGAGAAAAAAATGCTGTCTGGGTTGCTTTTTATTTTGATCTTACTTCTGCAAAGTGCTTCTCCAAGAAGATGTTACCCTTTTCATACGTGAGCTTAAACCTGTGGTTAACCCCCGACATATGAACATTGTATTTTGAGTATTAAGGGCTGATAAACACAAGCCTCATCGTTAGTCGCTTTGCACTTTCTCCTTGCCCAGTGTTTCGAGAACTTTCTGAACTATCAAGTAGCTTGTGGGTGGTCTTATTATTGCAGCCAAAGCATTACTGTGATATGGGTAGCTGCAAAGAGAATTTAGTGGAACTTGTTGCACACCCGTGCAAAGTAAATCAAATACTACTGGTATCCTCTTTAGACACAATGCATTTAATACGTGAAATATTTTCGCCATTACAAATAAATAATAATAATAAATAATAAATAACTTAAGAAATCTTAGATTCTTAAGTAACCTGATCCCATTACACCGGGCAGTGTGAGAGTTAGGGATTATGTGGTTTGACCCTCATATGGTACATCAATCATGGCGATGTTCTTTCCCTTTGCATCCAAGTAAAACCACCTCTTCCCACGCAACATGTCATTACCATCACAATGGGATCTGCTTGGTAATAGCATTTGGAAGGGATCCTTCACTTTAAAGCACTGTTTGAAATCAAAGCTCCCTTCCTGTTGCAACTTAGCTTTAAAACAGACTTCTAGTGATCCTGGCAAATACAGTGCTCTTTTCTTTATCCTTCTCAGTTCTGATTCTCTTCATTGCCTTTTGGCTACTGTTTGGTCTTGTTTTGTTTTGGTGGTTTTTTGTTTTTGTTTTTTAATGGAAAACCAGAAAAGAGGTTTTCAAGATCTTGAAAGGATATTAAATTCTAAATTTCAGAGGGGGAAAAGAAGAAGGATTTTCCAATTGACATTTGGCTGTATGATTTTGAAACCTCCATAGTATGTCCTTTAATTAGAACCATCCAACAAACAGCAGTGATCTCCAACCTTTGTTCAAATGACTAACTCAAAAAAGAATTAAACCATAAAATGCTACTTTATAAATTAGCATTATAAAGATTTGACAGAAGTAAGCTGAAAAAAAGAAAAATTCAGACAACACTCTAACTTCACCCATTGTGGTAAACAGTAGCAAATGGTATTCACTTAGTTTTTATTCTTTGCCAACAAATTGGGCAAGGGTTACGTTTCTTTCCCTTAATTTTAAATACTGAGTCATTAATTGCTAAGACTTGTTCACTCTCACATATTCAAAGGCTAATGTTCCAGAAGAAGATAGTTTACTCTTATGTTTTGATCTTTTAGTATACATTGCTGCTGGTTTTTGGCTATTATCTAACCAAGAGTATTAGAACTGCACCCAGCACTGCGTTATGTGGGAGGTCCACATAACATAATGGAAATAGTTATCTCTCTTAATTAAAAAGTATAAATATTTCCTTCCTTTCTCATGTGACAGCTGTTCTCCTAAGAAGGATAAAATCCCGATCGGGCTTTTGGGACAACCTAGCTGGAGGGAATAATTTGTCTATTAAGAGGGAGAGGGCCTGTCTGAGGACATGCAAGTTGTGTCATGATTTAAAGCTCTGTCAGCCTGATTCCCAGCTGGAGTGGATGCTGCAGGTCAGGGCCCTCTTCTGAGAATATCTGACTAGTGTGTGTTCACATAAAGCTTCCCCACCAAATCGTCTGCTGAAGCAGAGGAGAGAGAGGTGGCCACTGTTAATTTTCACAGCTATGCACTAAAATGGCATAATCAACTTATAAATAGAATGTGAATTGGTCTATTCACCTGTCACTGTCCTGTCTTTCCCCACTTAGGGCTTACTGAATTTTAATACTGATTTTTGATTATTTTTTTTTTTATTTTTTCTTGGAGCCCATCACAGCGGTACTGAAGTTAGTGGGTACTACAGTACATTAATTAGTGTCAGGGAAAGCATGGACTCTTATACCTAGGCCTGTAACTGAAAAAGATGCATGCCATGACAAGATGTACCTGTTGACTAAAAAGGAGTGGGGCACAAAAGACATATTTGATTATATTTATAGCCACAGTAAGCGCTGGTTGCTATTTCTCTCCTTCCATAAGTGGGCCTATCTCCATGATGGAGTACTTTTTTTTCTTTTTTTAGTTTTCTTTTTTTTTTTTTTGTCAGGTCTTTCTGGACAGCAGAATGTGTCTGCATTTTACAAAACTTAGGATAGAAGAGAAGGCAACAACACTGTCTTTAGAAATGATTTTTTGCTATGCTGATTTATTTCTTTAATCCTAAACTGGTGCTTTCTATAACCACACAATCTTGAATGGAACTACTGCATTACTGCATCCTCATATTTGTCAAATCAGGGTCTTCTATAGTTTCTAATAAAAAGGAATGGTACGCATTCCATTATTATCCAGAGTCACTTGTACCTTTTGATATAATTGTTTCCTCTAACAAAGAAAAGGGAGCTTGCTTAGGAATTTGTTGTTAGCTATGAGTGGTGTTTCCATGTAAGAAAACCGTTCTATGACTACCAGCACGAAGCCTAACTCCAGGAGAGTGCTTCCTAAGCTCTCCTTAAGAGCATCAAATGCTGTTGGGCTTCTATGGTCCCACATGACCCTATGGGTCTAGTATTAGGAGTCCTCTGTCAACATCTGCTTGAGAGGCAAGGTAAGCTGACCAGGTCTACACTAACTTTATTCAGACACACTTTTTTTTTTTTTGATGTTTCTATTAAGTCAGTTATGTTTTAATTGTTGTAAATGTAGTTGTGCTCTTAGGTCAAAGCCCACCTGTACTTAATGGACCAGGGTCAGGCTATTCATTATGGCCTACAACCTGAAGTGAAGCATCCTTTGGCGAAGAAAGGTAGTTGAGAGAGACTTCTGGAAGAGAGAGAGAGATTGTGTTTAGGAAATCTCTGTTGTTGCCAGGTTAGTGTACAGAAGCTGTATGTCATTATATCCTCTCAGAAAACGCGCTGACAACGCTGTGGGTGGGTAAATGTAAACTTTCAGTCTGCAAATTTATAGGCTGAGCGGGCCAAGAAGCACTGTAAGCGGGAGAAGCAGGCGGCAATGAGGTGGAGCAATTAATGAATCCAACCAGCAGGAATGACCAGAGGCCACCACTGTTACTGGCAGCAGGTTAACGGGCAGCACCTCTGGGTGCTGACAGTGCATTTAACGAAGTGACTTGGGACCGTCTGACACAGAAATCATGGTGTAAACTTGTAGTGGAGGAGGTTTCATCCCTCAGGGTGGCCGGTCTAAGGGGTTACCCTCAAAGAGCTTCGGGAGCAGAACACACTCTCTGTAAAGCTGTGGGAGGGCGTAGCACCTGGAAAAAGAGAATGTGCTGTCAGGGGCATCAGATGAATCTGCCCCTTCATTGCAGTCTTAGATATGAAATGTTGAGTGCTGCAGCTGGACAAGGGCTATTTCAGCTGTTGCTGGCTGTTCTGGGGAAAAGATAGTATTGCCTGTGGGATTGTTTTCCCAATCCATTTCCAAAATGTTTTTCTCCTCTTCCAGTACACCTCTCTTTATTTAAACCCGTTTGTTTGACTTACTACTTGTAAGTGGGGAAGTATGGCTCATTGAGTACCTTAGCAATATAATGTGTTTGCCAGACTGCTGGATTATGGTTTGAGAGTTTTATTTTGAACCTTTCAAATCTCTGTTGCTACTGCCACAGCCCTGGTGCTTGCTAATCAGTGTCTGGGAGAAAGGTTAGGTTTGTGAAAAGACAGGTCAACAGTGGAGGGAGAGTTGGGTAGTTGGCACCCCATGCTGTTTTTCATGAAAGTTGCCTTGCAAGGACAGATTGACAAGGGAAAATTAACTCGCCTGAAAGGGGGTGAGCAGGGAGGTGATAGTCTGCTGCTGGTGCTAAGTTAATTGGGGTATTCAGGGTAAGGGTGACTGAAGAATTGCAGAAGAATCTGACAAGACTCAATGACTCGTCAATAGAATGTCATATTAAATTCAGCATGGACAGAAAAAAAAGCGATATGCAGAGGAAAAAAATAATCCTGTTTTTACTTAAATTTAAGGATACTGGGCTGGTCAGATCTTTGGTTTAACCTGATAAATCTTCTCTAAGATATCTTGGATTTCTTTTTATTCCCGGGAAAAGTAGTTCTTTTGGTTGTCTCTTATATTCTGTAAGCTACAGGAATTCACAGCAATTTAAAAAAAAAAAAAGAAAACAAAAAAGGATTTAATCCTGGATCCATAAAGAATCTTACAGGCTTCAGTACAACTTCACAGAAAAAAAATCACGCAAATCAATCTACTTGCAGAACCTATTCTTGGTCTTTTCCATGTGATAATCTTTGTGCAAAAGTGTGACTGGGTGTGGCTTCTCTACGTCGTGTGGCTCGGCATCTGTCTCCAGGAAAGTATACATTTTTCTTTCTCCTCCATTCCAAGGAGAGAAGAGAAAGATAGGCGTTTAAACCAGAGTGAAACCCTGTGGGATGTGGGCTACCTAGCTGTCTTCAGGTCTTTGCTTGAAAGCAAGAGTAACTGTGTACAACTGAGGTAGGGATAGAGCCATGTCTATATGAACAGGCAGATAAAAACCCAAAAGACAGTCCAAAACCCACACACTTCTCCTGGTTTAAGAGGTTTATAAGCTGAGAGTCAGAGAACATTATCTAACCCAGAGAGTATCATTTCCACTGGCTTGTCTGACCTGCTGAAAGAGGAGTTTGTACAATCCATGTTTCTCTGTGCTTATATTTTAAGACTCTCAGTTTAGTCTGGATTGGAAAATTTGGGCTAGACTCTGCACTCTTAAAAAGAGTTCTCCAAACATTTCAAATGTCCAATCTTGAGTGCCATTTCCTTTCTCTAGGGAATGCTGTTTTCCTAGATGCATAGCTTAGCATGAGCATCACTGTAGCAGACCATTAAGGTTAAGATCATATGTTTTTTAAAAAACTATTTTATAGAATTCTTAACAGCAGCAATTAATTCTACAGGATAGAATTCTGTAGAAATTAATTCTATGATTTATCACAGTCAGGAAGTGCTATACAACTTAGTATATAAAAGAATTTTCCAGCCACGTTGGTGTAGTTGGTTCCAGTCCTTATAACCATTAGTGGGATATGGTAATTTGCTTCACAGTGCTCTTAAATAGTTATGATTTTTTTTTAGGTTCACCTGCTGTTTCTTTTTTGAGGGGAGTGATGGGAATTTCAGTATGTAGTGAAGCAAAATTAATTTTAGCTTTTAATCTAAAGTAGTAGCTGTTCCTTTGTAAAGGAAGCTTTCATTAATGCCTTCAAAATAGATATAATAGATAACCAATTTGTATCTGATGTAGACAAACAGAAAAAAATGATGACAAGTGGAAATGTGTTTCTAATTGTAATGAGAGCTTGAATTGGCTTCAAGTTCTAATGTTTATGCAATATAAATTATTGGAGAGGCTAAGGCATTGTCAGTAGCTGAGCTTCCTATTATTGGATGCAAACTTAGCTATAGCACACAGGGGGTTGAATCTTCTCCACATTCACACACAGATACACACAGAACTACTGGAATAAAGTAGAGTCTGAACTTAGTAAGTTAGTTTAGATATGGTTAAAAAGATGTTGGAGTAAGAGACGCTTGAGAAATTCGTATTTCTTGTGGCTCATGGCTACCTCTTCCAGGAAGTGCTCTGTCTCCTCAAGTTGCACTGATATATGTTTGTGGGACTGGCCTGCATATGGATCACCAAAGGTTTTCAGGCTAAAAGCCATTTTTCCCCATTTAGTCAGCTTTGGATGTAGGACAGAATAAGGCACAAATAAAGTAAATGACATTGAGTCAGTCTGCATCAAGAGAAGTGTGGCCTGTGAGGACAGGCTGAGAGACATGGGGTTGTTCAGCCTGGAGAAGGGAAGATTTTGGGAGACGTTCCAGTACCTGAAGGGAGCTACAGGAGAGATGGGCAGGGACAGGAAATGTAATGACAGGACGAGGGGCAATGGTTTTAAATTTGATGAGGGGACATGGAGATACTAGAAGGAAATTCTTTGCTGTGAGGGTGGTGAGACACTAGAACTTGAGTTTGAAGTGAACAGCATTATCGATTCATTGTTATGCTCAGGATTTATAAGGAATTCTTCTCGGTTAAGCACAGGTAATACCTAAATACCCAGTTTCTCATTCCTGTGCGTCATCAAAAATAAGAATTTTTAACCCTTAATGATAATTTAGTATTTATGGGAATGATAGAGGCAAACCAAACTTCTTGTTGTTTCAAACTAAGGAATGCAGGTAATAAATAATGCAAAAATCCAAACCCAAAACCTGAAACTATTGTAGTGAATGTTATTATGCTCTCATACGTGCGTTTGGTGATATCAACATCATTTATAATATACCTTTATTTGCCTAAGCTGCTTGAAAGAAGGAAGTATTGAGAAAGTGTAATTTTAGGATTGAGGATTTGTATTTGAATGCATTGCTCCTTAAAATTGTTTTGTGTGTGGTTTGTTTTTTTTTTTTTTTTTACTTCTGCTGCTCTAAAAGTGGGTAACTTCATGCAAATCAGTGCATCACTTGGAGCCCAAGATTGCCACTTTGGCAATGGAAATAACAGTATCTTATTTCCAGCATTTTTCTGTTTTCTTTTGATTTATTTATTTTTTAAATGTTTTGGGATGTAATCTTTTCTTGCAGTGCGAATATGCAGAAATTGCACAGTCTTCTAATGAAGATTGATTCTCTAGGTGAATTGAACATCTCTAAGTGTTAATGCAATATGAAAAAAAACCACTAAATTTTTTTTATCTTTCTCATCCCCTTTCTATTTGAGGGATCTTTGCTTTAATGGGCTTGTTTGCAAGTTAAAGGGCTAAATAATGTAACAGAGTTTTGCCTTCTGTTATTTATGTTTCTTGATGTGGTGCTAAAGGTGCTGGGCAAGAGGATGTACAAGAAAGTAGTAGTTATTTATACTTAGCATCCTGAAAATCTTATATCTATTTAGGCCCTTTTGAATTCAGTGCGAATTCAGTGGCAACATGCGTTCTGCTTTAATGGAGTGAGGATTTAAGTCTTCCTTCTGGTCTCACAGAAACTACTGGTTTCCAGAAAAGAGCTTTACTGTTGTTAAACATTTCAGCGGTGTTTCTCTCAATCCAGCAGCACTCAAAGCTTTAATTTTTCAGTCTGTTGCGAGGCTGAGTACATGCTCAGAAAAAAATAAAAATTTGACCTTGCAGTTCAGCTGTGACAATGAAAGCCATTTAAAAAATCATTCAGGAAGGGGGTGGGAGGGGAGGAGGAGAGGAGAAACCCCCTCAGATGTATCATAGATGTGTTTTTTCTTAATTTGTAACAGGCATTTTACATTTAAAATATTTTTTTTATTTCGTCCAGAACATTTAGTGAGAACATGTGCAGTCTTGGCTGCATGATGAGAGATATTTCACTGAGATGAATTATTGCTGTGTTTTGTAGTGAGATCACTGCTCATAAGCTAGGGGTTAATATGCATTATCTAGCCAAAATCAAGCTTTTATGTATGGTATTTCCTTGTTTGAAGAGGGGAGAGGAGGAACCCCTGCCTCTGTAGCATTTCCAGAGTTGTTTGCTTTCCATGTTACAGCAGGCAACAGGAAGGCCTACAAGAACTATCAACTGTATTTAGACAAAAAACCATGAAGTTACTCCACAGTGTTTTTAACAACTGTGGTAAAAATCAGTCATTAGCTAGAGCTCCAGAGAATACGAGGATCATCTGAACAGATCTTGTATTCTCTTTTCAATTCAGAGAGCAACCCAAGGGATCTCCTGTCTCCATAGCTGACTTGTCACTTACTATTGCCAAGGCATGAACTGGGACCGTTGTAGAATGTAGAAAGAGGCCAATATGTCCTTTTGGGCTAAGACAAGGTGTATTGTTATCAGAATATCCAATATAGCCTTGTTTGAGGATTATATCTTATACATACATCTGTATGTATATTTATACGCATAAAGGAAATATAAATCCTCAGAAGTTCACATATTCATGGACACCTTTGCTATGACTTTATTGTTTTAAGGAGGCAAACAGTTGATATAAAGAACTCAAAAGGATAATTTTCTATCACAAATTGGTGAGGGTTGGGGTGGTGTGTGGAACTTTGTTCATAAGAGCAAGTAACACCTAAATTCAGATCCGAATGCAGCTTCTAGCTTAAAAAAAGAGGAGAGAGAAGCAAGGATGTTTTCACACGTGTCAGACTTCTAAGCTAAGGTCTCCTACACTTGCTTTATGCACGTACTAAAAAACTCTGTATTTTACAAATTAAGTAGGTGGACATGATGATAAGAAATTATAAACTGGCAGTTGGCAGGTGTACCTTGTAAAGATGATGGAGAAGTACAGTCAATATAAGTCTTGTGCTGAATTTCACAACTCAAGCACGTAGGTGTGCACATGGACAAAATTAGTCGTTAAGAAGAAAGGTATTAAAAGAATATAATATTATCAAACATGTTGGCTGTTTTAACTTGTTTTCCAGTCCTTTTTATTTTCTGGGTTGCACACAGCGAAATTGTGGCCACCCTTTGAGATGTTTATGATCAGTGAATGACACAAACAAAACAGGACAAGGGCAAAGGTTGAGTTCTGTTTTTTCAGTACTTGATCAATTATGTAATACTTGATGGGATAATTCACGGTGACAAAAATACAAGTAACACTTTATCTTTCAGGCAGCTGGAAGACGGTGTGAGATGGTGCCTTTCTGGCAGAGCAAATACCACATAAAAAAAAAAGTTAGAGATGTGAGAGAAATATAAATGTGCATGCAGACAGTTTTGCCTGCTCCCTTGCTATTGTCCCCTGAAAGAGAAAGATAAAAAATAAAGTGTGTGCATTATATGGGAATATTCAGCTATGAAAGTGGTTGCTTCTAAAGGCTATGTTAGAAAACAAACATATTTGGTATGTTAGAAAATAAGCTGTAGTGCAAATGTAGTGTTTCAGTTGTCTTTTCCCCTGAACAGTAAGAGCACAGTAAGATGAAAGCGAGCCTTCTCTTCTAATTACTAGTATGATCTTTTTTTTAAATTTTTTACCTTTTTATTTGATACTGTTCTTATTTGTTTTTGTTTTTTTAGCAAAACTAGAGCAGTGTTTTGATTCAAATTAACTTGGGTGGATTTTTTTTTTTTGCTAAACTGGGGAGGGAAGGGAGGAGGAAGAAGGAAAATGTTTTGTTTTCTCAAGCCTTTAAAATCTTTTTAATTGAACGCTGGCAATTTTCTAAACAAAGATGTCACTTTAAAATGAAAACAGATGAGTTCATTTAAAAAAAATTAAGCTTTTCTGAAATTAAAAAATCCACAATAATAAATTTACTCCAATCACAATAAAACTTGTCCAATAAGAAAACTCCTTTTTTTAGCAAAACAGAATGGAGGCCTCAAAAAATTCTCTACTTCTGTCTGGTTTTATTGTCAACTTCTGGCTGACACCACCTCTTTTTTTGCTAATCTCCCTGTTGTTAAAATATTCCCTTGACCTTTTATTTTCTCCTCTTTACCTTTCTTTCCTCTTGGAGTTCTTTTTTTTTTTAATGTGCTGCTTCTTGTAAATACACGTTCTCAAAGAGCAATCCATGAAGGTATTGAAGGGACCACAGAAAGTCTGTCACCAGTGAAGAGCAGCACGGATCTATCTCTGTGTGAGGTTCCTCCTTCAGCTCGACCTGTCCATGAGCTGCAGTGAGGAGAATATGGTGATGTAGAAAGGACTCCTGGTAAGTCACTTGCTGATACACCAAAGGAGCAAGTTAATGAGCAAATAGTATCTTTCTTGAAATGGTCTCAATCGCACTGTTTCCATTGTATCCCAGCAGAGTACTGGTGTCTTTGTTTTATGTACAGTATCACATTTCCCAACAAATTAAGTTTATACCCTGCCAGGCAGCACAGAGCTCTTGTGCATCCTCTTCCTTCATAAGCAGTAAAATGTCTGTAAATTATGATAACGTTGCATCTATGTAAAATAAAGATGCTTTCAATATTAAAGGAAATAGTATTATGGAAACTATGGAAATTGTTTTTCCATAGTAAAGACAGTGTGAAATGGGGATACAATATTATGCCTGCTTCCTTTTAAAATTCAGCATGACCCATCTAGCAAGTTCTACTGAATTTAGGATCTATTCATGTGTTTTTCAGTTTTGGGCCTCCTGGCTGTCCAAATGGAGTTTCAGGAGCCTACGCTGAAGATTTTGTTTATTAATTGATTGGTCTTAATTTACAATGTTATTAGATTGTTGTAGCAAAGAACTCTGTTGTTTTGATTAGGATGGATGTGGGGATCAAAAAACAGCCAAAAGTAGGGAGCTTGATGTTTAGCCTTAAAAACTGAAGGCCAGAGGGAAATGTGTAATAGATCTCTATAAAGGTATAGCTGAGATGAATGTTAGGGTCAGAGGTGGGATGCTTAAGCTAAAGGACACTGCTGACCCCCCCCCCCCCCCCCCCCCCCCCCCCCCAAAAAAATATTAACTGACTAAATTTAAGCTGGAAAATGCTTCTCTGATGGTAAGAAGATTCTTCTAATAATGTTCTGGAATTGCTTTTTAATGTCAGCAGCAAGACTCGGGCCAAATCCAATTCAGAGTCAAGTTTGATGACTTTCTGAATGGGATTATATAATCGATTTGCATTAGCAGAGGTCTTCTTTGGTGCTTTCTTTCCCTGTGTTTAATTTCTTTTTTCTTTTCCTTTTTTTTTTTAATAAAAATGTAGAAGTTTGAAAATGAGGAACTTAAAACATTTTTCTTCAGGACATGTTATTTGGAGGTTTATGTAAGAATTATATGAATGAAAAAATGTTGCTGAATGAAAGCATTGTTGTTTGGAGTTTGTTTCTGGCGTTAGGTAAAATGGGTCTTGATCGTATGGTATGCTCTGTATTGCCACACTCTCTTGTGTGATACGTTCTAGATGTAACTGGTAAGCCATTGAAGGACATATAATTACAAAATACAAAGGACACTTATGTCCCTTTCACTCCCCCGTGTACTTGATTCAAGAATAGACTCTTGTTATGACACAATCTCCTAGATGTGTTGTAATCATATGTGGTTTGTGGTCATAGTTTAGTAGCTTTGGATTACTGCCTGAGGTGCAATGAAACAGTTTAGCTGTCACAAATGTTACCCTGTTTCCAAACAAAGATTGGCTTCCCATGCTTCTCACCTTGAAATGTTGGGAGATGTGACCTTTTTTGTACCTGTTTGTTTGGGGTGATGATTTCTCTGGGAACACCACGTAATTTAACATAGGACTTGCTTTTTGCTTTTAAGCAGTAAAGACTATGATACGTGACAATCTGTTATTCCTCAGTGGGACATTTGGGTTTCTCTGGACTGAATTTTACTGTCTTTTTTTTTT